>VYZW01044728.1:356-39180 GCA_013401315.1 Balaeniceps rex | reverse complement strand
TTTTTGATTTTTTTTTTTTTTTTTTTGTGATTTGCCACAATTCACATGCTGCTACCATGTGAACCCAGGGCTAAAATCACTCCGGCAGCTTTTACAGGACTCCTGAAAGCTCCTTTGTGGGAGCAGAGCTGACTGAACTGGCCTCCAGGTCAAGAAAAATCAAGCGCTGGGTGGGATTTCCAAGAGTGTTTGGCTGTAACCTCACCCCGCTCCCCTTTGAAGTTAGAAGAATATTTACCATCAACTTCAATCGGAGAAAATCAGGCCATTACAGAGCGTGTTTGAAACGCTCGCCTCCAACGATGCTCCAGTTCCTTTGTACCTCTCTGCTCAAAGGCAGCCCTCTGCGTCTATCATTAAAACACAATCCTAGCAATTGCTTAGATAACGCAATGAGCCCAACGTGCAGGCCCTAGAGGCAAAGGAAAATTATAACGATTAAACCATGTGAATCTCTTAAACATTACCTACAATCGCTCTGCCGGCCACCATTGCATCAGGCAATCAAGGACCAGTTATCTTCAAACTGCCGTGGAAAAGAAAGTGCTGCATCTCGGTAAACCCTGCTATGATGTAGGCTGCAGGTGGACTCTTCATGCTGCAAACAATAAAAGATCAAAATAAAAACGTACGTTGAATTAGCTGAAATCAGAAAGAGCAACAATGAAAAAAGCCATTAAATGCAGACAAACATCCCTTTGCCAGGGCAGGCAGGATTGGCTTGCTGCTCTAAAGATCAATGGAAGCGGATCATCACTGCTTTGCAGACATCACTTGTGTCTCTAGCCTGTGTTCAGATCTGCTGCCGAATGAATGCCAAGAGAGGAGGACCCCGTTTATACCAGATCTGCATTTAGTTACCTTTGGGCATTTCGCGTAACTGTGTCAGTGGCCCAGAAGAGATCTACTAACTCTTTCTGATGGCCATCATCTGGGTTCAAGCAATGTAGACCATATGATGTCTCGCATCTCGTGGTAAAAGAGTACACAGGGCAAACTGAAACAAAATAGTTCACCTCTTGGAAAGACTGTTAATATGCCCAACTGACCAGGTAGGGGACCGCTTCTGGCAGAGGACACACTCTGAGCATGGTTAGAGGATGGGCTGTGCGACAGCCAGGACTGCTAACAACCAGCAAAGCCAAACGAAGGCAATAACTCTTCAGTTAAAAAGAATTTTGTCCTAATTTAGATTTAAATTCCAAGAAGACAGAGTTGACACTAAAAAGATTTCATGATATTTGCAGGAATGGAAATAGTTCCATTTTGTGAAAATTAATTATTGTTTATAGCTAAGTTTTGGATACCAAACCCTCGGAGGAGCTCTGGGACTTCCAGGTTGTCTGGAGAAGCCAATGCTCGTTGCCTGATGAAAAGCCCAGTTTCTGGGAGCTGCTCTGCATCTCCTGGAGAGGCTCCCAGCCACAACGAGGGCTTCCAAACTTCAACAGACTCAGTGGTTTGGTAAAGTCTCACAACGAAGCACAAAACCAGGCAACTCTGCAGCAGTTTTTATCTCACCTTACAAACTCTCAGCTCAGACCTCATCCACTGACAGGTTCATAAACTTTCTAAAAGGATCAGCTCAGAGTGACGGTGAGATGATACCTTCACACTGAAGTCACAGGGAATTAAGGCTTATAGTACAAACCAGGAGAAACTCTGGGTTTTCAAGGAAGAAAGACGAGAGCTGGGAAGGGTTTAAATTAAATTACTACAGCAGGTTAAAACCTTACTGTTTATTTAAGTTGAATCACATCACAAACAAAGGCAACATGACATTTGCATATTGAATTAGGTTTTTGACAAGCAAATGGTGCCCATGGGGTTGGAAGCAGGGTCTCGGGACTCCAGCCTTTCATGGCTGTTGCTGTGTGATACTCAGCAAGTGATCTCCTTCCAGCTTTAAATTCGTAAAAGTAAATAAGGGAGGTTAAATTCGGTTCATTTGCAGACTGAAGTGAATCTGTGCAATGGGTTTAATAATATTCATTAGCCTCCCACAGCAGCACATGTGGAACTAAATTAACTCACGTTCCTGGAGAAACATCACCAGCTTTGGTGAAAGATGTGCCAAGCACTCAGCCTGAGCATGCACCACGCCCGCGCCTCGCCTTTAATCTGAGCTTTCATTCAAATCGAAAGCTGGACCCAAGCAGAAAAAATGAAGATCAACAACAACAAATGTACAGGTTCAACACCGATGTTCTCACGCTATGGCTTATACAGCCACAGCAGCGCCGCAAGACATGGGAACATCTCCATTTGCACACCACAGACTTGGTGCCAGAGTTTCCTAAAGTGCTGTTACTGAAGCTAGCCATGAAACTAACCACTAATTACTAAAACCGGCAACAAAGTGAGGTGCTCAAGCCTCCCTGCTGCAGCCGTGTGTCTGTGTGGTGTGATACCCTTGTCCAGCCTGTGCACCATGCAAGTAGGTAACTGAGAGGGCCTAACATGAAAAGTGTGGGCTGCGCAATGATGCCACTGTGGCTGTGATTTCTGTTTCTTGACTTTCCAGGTTGCGCTACAGATCTCAGATTTCCCTAACTCAAAGCTTAACTGATGGAGCAGGTCTTGCTCCACATTGAGGGTGACAAAGAACAGGGCTGGAATGGACTTTGGGAAGTGACTTAGACCCTCCTGCTCTACAGCAGGATGAACTCATTCCCGACATTTGACCTTTGCAATCTTGATGATCCAAAGATACCAACTCCATGGCCTCCCCAAATTATCTATGGGATATCTAAGGCTTTGCCTCTGAAAGAGAGGGAGAAAGAGATGGGCCAGTGAAAGACAAGCCTCTGAGCCCAGCTTTTCCCCATATCTCACTGATAACTGGTTGATTATCTTCCTCTGTACCCTCTTTGCCTCTTGCTGTGCTGTTTCAGACAGAATAAACCTAGCAATAATGAACCATCATCAAACTGGCAATTGCTTCCTGCCCAGCTTACGCTAGCAGAGAAAGAGAAAGCAAATGATGATTAGTCGTATGTCTGCACTCAAAGATAAAACCCCCGAGCAGAAGCCATCTGCCAAGACATAAAATAATAATTCTGGCGCTAGCCTTGTCTGAGTGCAATGCCATCAGCTCTCACTGAAACACAACGTAACGCAGGCCTAACGCTGAGTTCTAGCAGGTGGCCCATAACCCTGTAATAAACTCCCTGACATTATTGATTTTTCCCCTAAACTGAGCCCTTTTGTCTAACTACATTAACTTCTGCTTACTGAGCATCTGCGCGTGAGGCAGAATGCACATAAACAGCAGCTCATTTCGGTGAGCAATTGCTGCTTTAAATATGCCCCTGCTTCCCTGAGCCTGTCCGTACACGCTGTTATCTGCTCAGATGGGTTATTTCAGAAGTCAAAACCAGCACTTGTTAGTTATGGGCGCTTACAGGGAACCCTGACAAAAATCTTAACAAGGGGGAAACTGAAACACGCTTCCACTGCTAATCATGCATACAAATGGCCCTGAAAATAGGACCCAGGCACTCAATTACCATTGCATACCTTCAGCCCAAATCTGCCCCTGCTCATATGCATGTGCTTCCAAAGCATGTGGCCAGCGCAGCCTTTGCCTTTGCTTTGAAGTTCAGAGGTGCATCACATGATGCCAAAAAATCCTGCTCGCTCGGCCAACCTCCTGGCCAGCGTGAGACGCTCACCCTTCTAAGGGGTGTGGAAAGGCACATCCAAGCTGGGCTGCCTGGCTGTCCCCCACTGCCCAGACTCTGAGCAGCTCCTGCCGAGGTTCGTGGGAGCGGGGCTTCACTTGAAGGGGAAGATTTGGCCCTTTGCAGCCTGAAGCAAGCTAAAGCCAAGGTCCCGAGGCATCATCTGGATTTCTGTGTGGGTTTGGAAGCAACGTAACTGCTTGAGGCAAGCAGTTGGCAGCTGTGCTCCAAAAGGGATCTGGCAGTGATGTTCCCTCTCAAAAGTCTGGCTATCAGCTTTAAGTGCAATAAGCTTGATATACAGACTGGAGTATCATTACTTTCTAGAGACAGAGGTTTTTTAGAAGTACTTTTCTGTTTGGGCATGACATTTTCATCTGTGCAGTGACAAGGAGCCACCTAAGGAGCGTGAATGATGATGGTGGGGCTGAAGAAGAGCGTGTCCTTGGGGCTGCCTGCATGATTGGGGTCCCTGCAGGCAGGGCAGGTTTTAGTGCCCTGTTTTGAGAAACAGGCAGATCGCTGGCCCGGGTGGTGCAGGGAGTTAGTACCAGGTCCTGCTGTGCCCGACTGCCCTGCGTGGAGGAGGAGGGAGGTCTCAAGGACCAGAGTCTTTGCTTTAAGCTGAGCTTAAAGGCTGAACAGGTCCAGCGGAGGCACGCAGGTTCAACCTGCGACCCCCAGCCTTGTTTCTCCCAGCGGTGGGTGCCGTGGGCATCCATTGCACCCCCAGCTCCAGCCGTGAGCCCTCGCGTTAGGGCTCTCGATGCTGCAGACAGCAAGCTACCACCTGGCAGCGATGAATCAGAGCCGTGCCTGGAGAGGGGGTGGTTTGTGTTTGTGTTGGCAAAACTGGCTGCGAGTGGCGGCAGGCCCAGACAGCACGAGAGGCCGAATCTGGAAGGGCCCCATTGCCGAGGCAGAGATCAATGGGAGATGGAGGTTTAACATTGCAGGGTGACGGTTCCTGCCAAGAGCCCTTCCACAATAAAACCAGCAAATCAATCCACCATCCGCTGAGTAACTCCAGATGAGGTTTGCTCGTTTTGCCTAATAAATACAACCAACAGTTTGCTGTTCCTTTAACAGTGGTTTGAGACAAAAACCGCCACAATTTTACTTTCCTGTGCATCAGAGAATCCCATTTCCCTCCTTGATTAGAAGGGGTCACACCAAACACTGGGTCAACACTTGGTACAGCAGAGAAGGGGAGGGGCATCCCATAGGAGCTTGGGAAGAGTAATAAAAAGGGCAAAGAAATTATCGTTTACAAAAAACAGCAACAGTTAAGCCAATTCTAGATCAACAGCCCTAACCAGGACCCTGGGCACCCTAGGAGGGCTTTTCTGTGGTGCAGAAAAACTACTGTGGTGTAGTGTCGGATGGACACCTGTGGAGCACAGGCTGGTCAGAGACCGTGTGTCCCCACTGCTGGGAGCAGATCTGGGATGTTGCTTTGTGCCATCAGGGCTCAGGTTTGTCCATCTGAGATCCAGAGAAAGCTCATCCCAGCTCGCCCTCCGACAGACTCAGATCAATACCTTGATCAGAAAGGGGATTTTGGGGTAGTATCAGGGTTTATTCCAAGGCTTGAACTCATTTGGGAAGATCTTTATCACAACAGTATCAACATGGATGAGACAAGATAAGCTGTAAATTTGGCATTCATAATAGATTTGTTCATAGAAATGGAGTATAAGGATTATTTTACTTAAGAAAAAAATGCACGATGCTTTATAAACAAGAAAGAACAGAAAAACTGTGCCCAGGGACCTTGACAAAGCCCCTGATTCAGAGCTGGCATTAGTTGGTGTTGTTCTGGAGTACCCTGTCAGATCCTGTGAGGTCAGTGGAGCTAAACTAATTTAAACCAGGCGAGAAACCAGCCCTCAATGAAACCCAGGAGATATTGAGTACATTAGTCAGGCAGAGCTTGGCTATCCCTGCTGGGACAACGAAGGTCCCCACTGTCCCCAGGCCAGCCCAGGGCAGCCTGCATAGTGGTGTGCCCTCCTGGACGTGCTCCTCGAGTTGGGTAACAGCATGTCTGGGATGTCCTGGCAGGGACGGGGAGCTGTCGAGGGTTATTCAGAGTCCTCACTGCCTCCTCTGACCTCAGGAGCTGCCTGCCCGCATTCACGGGGAGATTTATGGTGCTGTTTTCCTCTCTCCCCCAGCTGTGTTCAAGTGGCCAAAGGACTGATTCTTCACGGGGCTGAGCACTCCCTGTTGCTGGAGTGATGGGAGTTGGAGGCGCACAGCATCTGTCCAGTTACCATTGGATTAGGCCAGGATTGGATTCCCTAAGAGGCTTCCTGTGCAAAAGTTTTGCTGAAAGCCTGATTTCTCAGTTAACACAAGTTTCCCATGCCTCATTTATAATACTGGTACAGAGACCTGACAAAACCATGGTTGTCAGTAATGATAATTGCTTTGCCCTTTTTCCCAAGCTCCTATGGGATGTCCCTGCCCCCCTCCACTGTTCCAAGTGCTGACCCAACGTTTGAGGTGACAGTACATCAAATCCAGCCATTCAAACGGCCTTTCCTTGAACAACCCCACTGACCTGCAACAGGGACACAATTAAATCAGCTGAGTTACACGTGCCGTGCAACTGCTCCTTCAGCTGGGCTCATTAACCTGTCACCCCTTGAGCTCCACCGTCCTGGCCGTCGCGCACTGAGCATGATATCTGGGTGCCGAAAGCAGAAGGCCGCAGTGGGACTTACCTGTCCCTGGAGAATATCCCTCTGGATGAAGGAGGACATTGCAAAGCAGAAGACTGCTCCACCTGTCTGATGCAAACCAGTGTCTGATCCTTCAGAGCCCCACTCTGCTCCCCCGCAGCTGAAATGTGCCTCTGGGCAAAGGATCCTTGGTCTGGGAGGGGGAAAAACCCAAGCTAGTGTTATTCCTTCCTCCTTGGAAGGGAGTCCCGCCTGGGGTGGGCCCACACTGGTGGGTCTCTCACTCAGCATGGCCAAAGCATGCAAGGAGGTGGCTTGGTGGCACCAGAAGAGGGGACGGAAGCTGCAGAGCACCATGGACTCACCAGCTCCCTGCCTCTGGCCCGGTGGGGTAATGGGTTAAAAGAGCCCGAAAGGACCCTGAGGACGGCAGGAGTTTATCCACAGCTACATGGTGGCAACACCATGGACTAAGGGCAAATTCCCCGCACATACAGCAGCTGTTGGGGTGAGACCCCCACGCTCATCGCAGCAGCTCCCCCAGTGCCCGGGATACCCGCGCTTTTCGAGCTCCACTTACAGCTGGTTCCAAAGCTTATCTGTAGTCAGTTTTACAATATAAAGTGTCTTTGTTTAGTCAACAGAACCACTAATACATGCGATTTTGTTGTTAATAGAGCTGTAAGAATTTTAAGTACCTCTTGGGAATGTGTCATTTTTGGTTGGCTTTTTTAGGCATCACAGGGTGCTGCGTTTGTCTTTGTAAACAAGTATTGAATAAAACATTTTGCGCACAGCCGCACTTTGTACAAGTGTCATGCAGGTTTCTAAAGTTTCAGAGAGAATAAATCAACTGCAAACTGCTGCCTGGCGGTTGACTTCGCTCCTTATAAATAGCTAATTTGGACAACTTCTCTCCGCACGTCATATGAAATTCAAATACTGTGTATATCGTTAATGCGGTCACACAAATCAAAACTGCTAGAGCCTCTTTTATAAGCCTGAGTTGCCACAGAAATGCCACAGCCGAGGGCAGATTGGCTCCAGGTTGCTCTGCCTTCCTTTTGGAGGCGATCCTCGGGAAACACCAGCAGGTCACTGCACTCTGCTGCCGTGTCCCAGGGGAGGAGCAGGAGCCCCATGGCCTGGGGCAGTGCCTGCGTGGTGGCCCAGTTCACTGCTGGTTGTACTGGTTGGCAGCCGTCATCACTCAGGGGAGAATTAGGCCTAAACTCAGCCATGAAAAACAACCCTGGTTTAATAAACCCAACAGAAAAACTTTACTAAAGTAAGGGTTGATTGCGCCCGGGTCTGTCGGCTTTGCAGCGCACAGCGCCGGGCACAGGACAGATGCACAACCTTCCCTCCTCCCCAAAGCACAGCGCTGCTGGTCCGGCCCTGCTGAACCCCACGTGGGATGCAAACTTACCTGGTCCGCCCAGGAGGCTCTTAGCACCGTGCAGGATCCATCCAAGCTAGCCCAGAACTCAGTCCAAAGGCTCTAATCCTGGAAGGTGCTGAGCAACTCCGACTTATGCCACTCGTCTCTGGATTTTGGCACGTGTTCAGCACGAGCAGGATCAGCCCCTTGCTGTAATAATCAGGGAACGAGGAACTCTGCTTGACTGAATTTCCCCCCCGCCCCCCAATGCAAAAATGCTGTACATTCCTTTATGCAGGTTTCCATAGAGTTGAACTTCTACTATTTTTTTGTTGTCGCTGTTAAAGGGGTCAGCAATGCACTGTACAATGGGATCTGGCTGTCAGGAAATGTGGAGGAATTCAGGGACACTTTTAACATCTTGCTGGTGGGGCTGGAGGGCAGCGTTAAAACCAGCATCCTGGAAATGTCCCCACCAAAGAGAAGAAAAAAGCCCGGAGGAACCCCGGGAGAAGTTATGAAGACATACTGCTTTGTCGATCCTAAGTTTAAAGAAGTTATTTCTTCCCTACTTCCTTTGTTAAAATATGATATTCTGGCTTTAATTGCTTCAATCCTATTACTTGTTCCTTTTAGCAAGTGATTGTGTAGCCCCTTGCCGTGGGGAAATCCCCTGACCGCGGGTCCGTGTTATTCAGACAAGTCCTCTTTCAGAAGTAAATGCCATTCTTAGCATAGGGAAGTACTTTAGGTCTAAAGGGGTTAAGAAGGCCTCCCTGCATTCAGAAACATGCAGGGGTCCCACCGTGCCAGTTCCAGCCTTTTAAACTCTTTCCAGCTTTTTTTTCTTGCAACAAATCTGTCTGACTGCCACCAGGACATAGGAAGCGTGTGCCTGTCAAAGAAATCAAGTTTACTTTTTCTGACTTGTTAACAGAGGCAGGGTATAAATAGAGCTAACTCTGCTCAGACTATTAGCATTTCTCTTAAAATAAGGGGTAACTTCCTAGGACCTTTAATCCAATGAGGTCCAGACCAAACTGCACTATCAGCAGAGGCAGCAAAGGAGCTTGCTGAAGTTTTTACAGAAGTCAGGTGCATTTGGGTTCCTTGAAAATTTAAGGCTTACCAAAAAAAAAAGCAACCCCAAGCAAACAAGAACTACCTCCAGCTCGGTCACTGCCATTGCCCTGGAGAAGTTCTGAGATGTTGTTGGTGCTGTTCACTCGGTGGATGTGGATCTTGCTGGGGAAGAGCAGTGTCCTCTTGCTTCTGGAGGTCTCTCTGAAAGGGAGAGCTCTACCTCCAATCCGCTATTCCCACGCTGGGATATGCCCCAATGACATGAACCCCAACCTGTGGGTAGACGCGCAGAGCACTTGCAAGAGGGAGTGTGAAGCTGACCTGGTGAGTGATGCACATTTTTATCTCTCTGCGTCGCGGGCGATGGGGTTTGTCGGTGGGCTTGTTTGCACCGCAGTCTGTTTCTGTTCCAGATAGAAAGGCGCCGGCACCCTGCAGGACTTGATGCAGACAGCGCACCTCTTTAATTGACCCGTGACCTATATAAAATAGAAGAGGTTTGATGCATTATCAGTTAAGCGGGGAGGTGTGTGGCAGCTGTCACTTATGCTGATGTGGGTACAGCACTTGCTCTGTTTGATCCTTTTCCTTGCTTTCTTGTCAAAAGAAACATCCGAATTTGATACTCCAGAACTCAGCATGCCTTGGGGCCAATCCATACTATTTTAGCCGTGTCACCATGCTCTTTGTTGTTGGTGGCCATCATCGATGCTCTATATTCCTGGGAGGAATTCTGTATGAAATGGTTTGATTTAACATGTAAATCATCAGCCTTTGCTGCACTTGAAACACAAAGCATGCTTGGAGTGCAAAACAGGGGCATGGTTAAAATGACCAGGCAGATGTTCCCTGTGATGCTCCCAGATCAAAATGTGCTTAGCTTACAACCCTAAAATTCATTTTTCAACCTGTCAGCACTGCCAGCTCAAGCTGGCATATGAAAATACCTGCTCGTCCTGCCTCTTACATCATGTCCAACGGCAAAGCTCCTGCAGCCCAAACCGGGCTGACAGCGACATGCACCATGCTGAAAAAAGTCATTGGGTTTATGTTCTGGAGCCGGGTTGTTTCTGCAATGCTAAAAGGAATGGGGGGTGGGGGGGAAATAGAGAAAAAGGCTGGCCATCAAGTAAACAAAGAGATTTGCTCAGATGGATCCCATGTGTTATGAATGAAGTTGCTGGTTTTACTTTTGCCATTCCCAAATAAGCCCCCTTTATTTCAACTACCAGGTGCAGCAATGAATATTAAAACGCTTGCAAAAAGCCAGCAGCAGCAGCAGAGGACGTTGTTTTAATAATTTACTGGCCAAAACCTGAAAGCCAGAAGCCACTGGCTAAAAATATTTGCTTTTGCCTTGTGGCAGCACAGAACCCTGGGACCTCGCATGGAGTGAGTGGTCTGCAAGCAGCCAAGGACTCTGCCACCGACTTTGCTAAAGCCATGCTCCTTAACCTCAGCCGAAAACATTACCCGTTCTGGTTTCTAACTTTGCTTCTGAAACCTAGTAATGTGCAGCTGGAAATGGGGAAGGAGTTATGTTATTAGGTCATCTTTTTCCCAATAAGGAAAGGATACTGGACTCAGGGGAAGCTGTTTAGTTTGGTAGCTTAAAAACATTTTGTTCTCACTTACGGGGAAAGCCGTTGGATTTCAAGGGGGTTGTAGAGGTTTAACACACGGTGGAAGTGTGCCCCGTTGTGTACGTGGTAGCAGCGTTCATGGTCCCTTAAAGTAATCCATAACAACACAGCAGCTGTGGTCACACACATCTCAAATACCTTTTCTGCACAGAAGATGAAAATTCTGCTAAAATTAACTGCAATTTAGAGCTGACTGTAGCCGAGACGGGGTGTAATAAATCACTAGAAGAGCGATGCTACATTTGAAAATAGGACTAAAATAGGACAGAGAAGCCATAATGAGCTGTTTTGGGTTTGTTTTTCTAAATACCATAGAAAAATTATTTTTGGAGCAAGAATTTCCTTACTTTTGAGATATTCTATTATTTCCTCTACAGTGCGAACAATTACAAATCCTTGGCAGTTTCACCTCCAAGAGTAGGCTGTTAGTCTCAGGGAATTCAAATAATACTTTACATACTTCTGTGGAAAATAAGAAGGATTACTGCCTACAGCCATATGATAAGACCTTCCATCCGCTCTTGTTTCTCAGGGCTTGTCCTCAGGCATTTCGGAGAGCGCAGAAGGGGGGTTGTTGGTTCAGTAGTCAAGCAGTCCATGTGACTCTAGGAAAGACTTATGAGGAGGTTACTGTTTAAGAAATAGAAACACATTTTCCTTCTTTAGAGTCTTCTGAAGCACTTCAGAAACCCCAGTGTGTTTAGACACCTCCCAGGAGATGCTGGAGGGATGTTCCCACTCGTTGCCGGTGGGGACACTTGAGTTTTGGACCACAGACATCTGTGGCAAACATGGGTCCCCTGAGCTAACACCTTGAAAGTGTCTGGGCTCTCTGCTTGCTGAATCTCTAAAAAGGACTTTACTCTGTCCCCAGTAACGATCGGGTTGTTTTCTTTCCCCGCAGGAGTGCGAGACCTTTGAGAAGTGCTGCCCCAATGTCTGTGGAACGAAGAGCTGCGTGGCGGCTCGGTACATGGACGTCAAGGGGAAAAAAGGGCCGGTGGGAATGCCCAAAGAGGCAACCTGTGACCGTTTCATGTGCATCCAGCAAGGCTCAGAGTGCGACATCTGGGACGGGCAACCCGTCTGCAAGTGCAAGGACAGGTGTGAGAAGGAGCCGAGCTTCACCTGTGCCTCCGACGGGCTCACCTACTACAACAAGTGCTACATGGATGCAGAAGCTTGCATCAAAGGCATTACACTGAACGTAGTCACCTGTAGGTACCATCTCACCTGGCCGAACACGAGCCCTATCCCACCAGAAACAACAGCTCGCCCTACGACTGCCTATTCTGAGACAACGGTCATTGATATCTTGCCGCCTGCTCTAGTGAACAACCCCGTCCATCAGTCCGTCTATGTGGGAGAGACCGTCAGCTTCCTCTGTGACGTTACAGGGAGACCCAAGCCAGAAATCACGTGGGAGAAGCAGGTTGATGGGAAAGACAAAGTCATTATGAAGCCAAATCACGTCAGAGGGAATGTCGTGGTCACCAACATTGCCCAACTGGTCATCTACAACACTCAGCTCCAAGACGCAGGCATCTATACCTGCACCGCCAAAAACAGTGGTGGCCTTCTCAGGGCTGATTTCCCTTTGTCCGTCATCAAAGGAGAACCCACATCCAAAGAAGCTTCCCAAAACAAAACACATTTTCCAACCGATGAGTGCCTGAAGCAACCAGACAGCGAAGACTGTGGGGAAGAGCAGACCAGGTGGTACTATGATGCAAAGAAAAACAACTGCTTTACTTTCATCTACGGGAACTGTAACAGCAACCTCAACCACTTTGAGACCTACGAGAACTGTATGTTAACGTGCATGAACGGCCCAATCAACATTTGCAATCTGCCAGCCCTCCAAGGTCACTGCAAGGCCTATGAGCCCAGATGGGCCTATAACAGCTTGACAAAGCAGTGCCAGTCCTTCATTTACGGCGGGTGTGGAGGCAACGAGAACAACTTTGAGAGCCGGGAGGCCTGCGAAGAGATGTGCCCTTTCCCGAAGAACACGCACTGCAAAGCTTGCAAACCACGCCAGAAGCTGGTGACAAGCTTCTGCAAAAGCGACTTTGTTATCCTGGGCCGTATAACAGAGCTGACCGAAGACCAAGACTCGGGACATGCCCTGGTGACAGTGGAGGAGATTCTCAAAGATGAAAAAATGGGATTAAAATTCCTGGGGAAGGAACCGCTAGAAATCACCCTTTTGAACATGGACTGGAGCTGCCCATGTCCCAACATGACCACAGTGGATGGCCAGCTCATCATCATGGGAGATGTCCACAATGGCATGGCTGTCCTACAGCCAGACAGCTTTGTGGGGACCTCCAGCATCCGGCGCGTGCGGAAACTCCGCGAAGTCATCCACAAGAAAACCTGTGAGCTTTTGAAAGAGTTCCTAGGATTGCATTAACCTCCTTCACACGTGTCAGCCTTCCAGACCCGTGTGTTATGTAGGGCTAACAAGCGCTAGGCTAGTGCACAAACTAAACAAGCTGTTTGAAGATACACCGTAGGAATTATGCAGAACCCTTATTTTAATCCATTAATGATGCTTAGCAACAATGTAGTGTGGTCTTTGGCAAGCACGTAAAACAGCAGCAAAAGGCTATTAATCTTGCATTGAAATCAATTCGTCCATATAGGAGTGCCATTTAACTAGATGACTCACTGCAGTAATTATACAATTTTTATGTAGCTTCCATCATAAATGACGGAATTCATAGCATTTGTTTAGCTAATTGGTACACAGCTAAGTAATATATAATGTCAACTTAATCTGTCTCATTTACAGTATGGAAATGTTATGGTAAGTCATTATAAGTAAGTCACACTCTTGTCTCCTCATAGCAGCACTAGTATTTCAAGAGAAAAGCCTGTAAATTATTGTCTGTATTTACAATTGTGCACATTTAACTAATCTATGCCTTATGAATTTGCTTCTTTTAATTGAAATTTCCCTAGCAGTTTTCTTTGGATTGTACCTCGCTTTTAAATGGCAACTACTACCTACTTGCAGTCCTTACTTGAGAAAAAACTCCCTTGATCCTATGCCCAGGACAACAGGTCCCTGCAAAAGCTCAAGGCACAGTCTCACCCTGAAATGACTTTTCTGTCATGAGAACAAGGTCAGCACTCTCCTTCCATCGCACTCTCCTGGTTTTGTTTTAATCATTCTATTGTCTATCACAAATAGTCCAAGGCAGAAGGACAGCCGTGTGCTGCCAGCTGTCTTGCTTTTGAAAATCCTTTACACCTGAGCATATGCAGCAATTTATTGCTTATTTTCATTAGGAATCCTGTTTTTATAGGTGAGAGAGTAAAGTAAGAGGACTCAGAACAAAATTCAAAATAGGAAAGTGCAATACACAGTCTACAGACTAAGTGACACAGACACAGAGCTGCTGAAACCAAAACGCACAGACACAGGCACCCAGAGTGGGCACTCTTTAAAGGCGGTGCTCAGTTTGACCCTTTTAGAGCATTCTTTCAAACCACGGAAAACATTTTCCACCAGGCCACTGTATATACACGTATGAATAAATCCCCTAAGAAAGACAGCACGGGCTGTGGGTGTGAGCACGTGCATACACATAGGATTGATCATTTTAACATTTGTGTGTCCAAAAATGTAACATTTGCCTATGCAAAAATCCTTAAATAAAGAAAAGGCTGATCCTGGAAAACTCCTGCCTCCGCTAAGGACTGTCATTGCAGGGAAGAGGGGCGAGCGTGGCCTTATCATTGCTCTTTGTCCGGTGGGTTCAGCGAGTTACAACGGCGGTGCCCAGAGCTTGCTGCCTCGCACAAAAGGCCAGTTCAAGGCTGGACCGGTGTCAAGACACGTTTGGGTGAGAGGAAGGAAGGTGCAGCGAGCGCTACTCCGTGATGCCATCTAACGGGCTTGCTGCGGGGCAGGCAGCGGGATGGTGGCTCATGTCCAGCGGTGGGCACACATCTGCTTTTGCAGACGTGCGTTGGGGCTGGGTATGATAAGGGCTGGAGGAAGGAGTTTAAATAGGCAGTTGCTGAGCTTCAGCATGACATGCAAGCCTCTAAACCCCCGCAAAGCCTGCGCACGTTGGGTATTTTGCAGTTACAGGGAAGAAAACTAACAGCGAGGGTAACAACGTTGAACGTGGGGCCAGCTCTGGTTCCCATGAGGGCTTCCCATGCCCTGCGCCGGCAGCTGAGCCATGGGCAGAGACCACAGCGTGATGGAGAACTGGGCTCCCCTCCCAGTGGTCTGGGCTTGGGTTATGTCCAAAATTCTCCGGCAACAGGAACAGATATAAATCTCCGGTTATTTGTATAATTTCAGAAGCAGCTGGGTGGGAGGGAGAGGAGCCTGGATCAGACTTGCTGACCAAGAAAATACCTGCTTGTTTTTTTGTTGTACCTTTCCTAAGTGTACATCAGATAAACTCCAATTAAAGGTCCATAACGTTTCTGTATGTTCTTGTAAAGACCATTTTCTGGAGCCCAGAGATGCCAGCCCCGCTGCCCTCCAAAGCAGTTAGCACCTCTGCCGGATCATCCCTGGCTGTGGCGAGTGCCACTGTTTCGATGGCTCATCTGTCATTTTTCAAGCAAGCCATAGGAAGTGTCTTGTTCTTGCCATACTTTCTGACACAGAGGCATCGGAGGATGAAGGTTTAATAAAGCCTGGCTTTATATGGCTCTTTTTTTCCAAAAGCTAAAGGATTTTGCAAGCGTGGGAGTGTTGGAGTGACTCGGGAGACACGTACCCGGTTGTTCCAGAAGAGCTGGGATGCAAACGTAGCTGGGAGCAAAAAGCACACGATGCATTGCCCCTCCAGCTAGCACGTTACAGTGCTTAAGCCTGGGGTCTAAAATGCAGTCTTAACTTTTACTCCCGGTGAAACCCCTGGGAACGAAGCCTGCACTTAAAGCGAAGTGAGCGTGCAAGTGACCTGTTGTGCTGAGACCCAGGGTTGTGCAAGGCGTAACGCGTTTCCCAGCCCGCTTTGGGCATGCAGTCCTGGTGTACGAGGGCTTGCTTGCACAGGGGATCCCAGGGGACATTTTGGGTCAGTTTTCCGACACGGTGCAGTGCGAGGGGACACCAAACAGGCCAGCCCAGCTCCCAGATATGGTACGGCCACACTCGTGTAGCTCCCGCCCAAACCTATGGAGCCAAGCTGCTTCCAAGCCCCGCGGTGTCTGCCGGACGGCTCTGCGGTGTCTGCAGGACACACAGGCGAGCGTCAAACCCAGCCGCCATCCCACACCGGCCCCACACAGGGATGCAGTCCCCGCTCTGCTACGGATCAGGCTGATCCATTCAGCCCTGTGGTGCCACGCAGGCGCGTCGGCCGGGACCAGCTCGGTGCCAGCAAGCAGCCCCCAGTGACAGGTCACCCAGAGAAGACAAATATTGGACGTGACCAGCCCCCCGGGAGTGACAAGCCCTGCTGCGAGCCCCCCTGGGGCACACAGGGCTGTGCTCTGCTGCACAGAAACACCACGTCTGCCCCGAGGCAGAAGGAGCAGTGCCGCAGGCATCCCCTTGCCTGCTCACCAGCAGAAAAAACCTCCCTGGCCATGCTGGGAGCACCGCACCTCCCCGTGGCATGGCACTGACCCTAACCCCGAGCCTCTCCACCTTCTGACCTTGAAGAATTTAGCTCTCCACTCAAAGCTAGCATTTTAGCTCAGCCTCTTATTAAACCCTTAAGAAGCCTAAAATTCAAGTCTGACCAGTCAGCCAGCCTGAGGAAAGCCTACGCACAGGGCCAGGCACTAAAGGATGTCGTTAAAGCCTTTGCAAGGTTAATAGGTACTTGCATGCAGCTCCTGATCAGAAAATCCCTTTTGTGTTGCTCATGCACTCAGTTTTCCATCCTGCTCTCTGGGGTGCATCTCTCAAGGTTGTCAGAAAGCTGGAAGGAAATGCCAGTGTTTAAAGTTTGTATTAAATGTATGAAAGGAGAAAGGGAAGAGCTTGCTTGACTCCTCTCCTGGCATGGCAGCGGGCCAGGAAGGAGCACGAGCACCTGTCTGAGGCTCCAGGGAAGAGCTGGAGGAAGGATGCCACCTCCAAAGCCACACGGCCATGGCCAGTGGCCGCTGTCAAAGCTCTCCTCCGTGTGCGGTCACCAGAGAAGCAGCATTTCTCGCAGACACCGGTCTGGGAAGCCGCAAGGGAGCAGACCCACATTAGCTGGGTCTGAGACCTGCAGGAGCCGCCCAGGGCTCAGGGACAGATCTGATGGGCACTTCTGGGGAGGCAGGGGGACGGCGCAGAGCCGCTGGCACCAGCGCGGCGTGCCCACCTCCCAGTCTGGAGTGAAGATGAAAAGTGCAACACATGAATCTGCAAACCCTGCAGCTAGAGCTCGGTGGAAACCATGCAGCATATGGATCCAAAAATGAGTCACAGGTTATTGTGCAAACCGTCTGTGCAGCCCAGCTCTACTAACGGGGGGGCAAAATAGCAGCAAAAAAGCGACGGCGTGCAGCTTCTGCATGGGGGCTCTTAGAGCACGTCCAGATTACGTGTAGGGCCTGATGCATTATACAGCTGGGGGTGGAGGGCACGAGAGCCCTGTGTTAGCACGCACGGAGAGCTGGCTGGAGGATTACTCAGAGATAGGATCCTGCATCACCTCAAAGCCCGGAGCAGCTGAGGTCAAAGGAAAGAGGAAATTGAGTGTGTTCTCATTGCAGGGGCTTGAGATGAGGTCAGGCAGAAGTTTTTATGGGCAACCAGCTCCAGAGCTAGGAGCAAACAGAGGTGATGATGCCATTGGAATATGATTCAGATGGCAGAGGTATTTAAGAGCTTAGTTCCCAGTTGTTTCAAAGGGAATTAGGGACCCCTGCGAGAATTACCACTTGGCCACGGGTCTCGGTTCCTGAGGGAGGTGGCTCTGACGAAGGTCATGCATGGCTTCAGCCAACACCTAATGGCTTCCTGCAAAAAGGAGGAGTAATTCAGCTGGCACCAAATTAGCACCTTGCACCCCGAGACCCACTTCCTCCACCCGGAGCACCTTGCGCCCCAGTTTGCTGTAATTCCTGCAGTGTGCACGTGCTGTGAATTCTCCTTGTGGATAATTACCAGGAAAAGATCATGGCCGGGCTGGGTATCTACAACGAGGCTGGATGGAGCCACGTTTCCGAAGGCACGGCTACGAAAATGTCACCCTGAGTGAGAACTTCGAGTTTAGAGCCTGTGTTTTCATACCAGATATTTAGTGTTTTCCCCTTTGCCGGCACTAGTTACTGATTGACTACAAGTGACCTCCAACTGCCTTATTGATTTACAGCGGCTGTCAAAGGACAAAAAATGAGCCCCACGTCCAGGATCTAAGGAATACTCTGAATGGAGGTTGCACAACTGAATAAATGTTCTGCCAGCTCTTTAAATCTTGAAAAATAATAATAAAAAAAAAATTCAGCCTGAGCTTCTGATCTACAATGCAAACACCAGTGGGATATGAAGATAATGCTGCAGCACTAGCAGACATATCTATTAGCCAAAAAAGTGGCGCAGCCTGTTTAATTCACAGCTATTTATGGCTGGGCAAATGATACGACATTCAGGCCTGAGAATTTAGAAAGCGAATGGAAAGCCTCCCAAAGGCTGCTGTGCGGTTCAGGTTTCAAAGTCAGGAAACTCTGATTTCGGTGTTTTCCCCTGTGCACATCCCTGTTACCACCTCTCTTCCCAGCCAGCCCTCCACGGTGCCAGCCTGCGCTGGGTGCCTGCCCATCCAACCGCTGAACCGTGCGCCCAGCCGGCACGGTTTGGAGGGTCTCCTCCAAACCCCAGGCTTGCAGGTGGACATGGACCTGTGCGTGCTGCAAAAGCCCACGGCCGCAGCAGCTCTGACAACGGCAGTGAGAGCAAAACCCAACGGACGTGAATGTCCATGTTTTGGGATTATGGCCAGTTTGGGGTGGGGACAAGCCTCCTCCAGACCCCACTCTGGGGCATCTTGTACGATCCCTGGGGGCGTGAGACACCGGTGCTTACAGGATGGAAAGGGCCATGGGTCTTGTCCCACCTGGCAGTTCCCACCCCCCGTCATTTGTCCCAGCGATGGCTAGAAACACAGGAGGAAAGGAGAAGGCTGGTGAAAAGAGGAAGAGGAAAGGATTCATCTAGAGGGAGGAGGGGGAGCATTTTTTTGCCTTAAACTGGTATGACAACGTGGTAGTTGGACTGGATTAACTGGCATAAAAAGGAACTCCCCATAAAGAGGTTTGTGCCTTCTCTTCCTCCTTCGCTCCGCTCCTAACACACCCAAACCAAGGGGGTGTTGTAACACCTGTAAAGGACGTGACTTCCTCTACTGCTTGAAATAAATAGAAACCCAACAGTAATAAATATGCAGGATCAGATGGTATTCACCCAAGGGTAAAAGTACTCACATGAGCAATTGCTTAACCATTAACTGCAGCGGATAACCTTTGCTTCAGCCTGTGGCAGGACCAGAGGATGGAAGGTGGCAAACATGGGGCTAATTTTAGAAAAGGGTTGCCAGGGGCTGGGTACGAAAACTCAGCCAGTCTGGTAGAAACTGTAATAGAGGATAAAACTCACAGCTGAATGATAAACGCGATGTAAAGAGGAAGAGTCTATGGACTTCAACAGAGGGAAGCGATGCTCCGTAACACTTACCTTTCTTTGAAGCAATCATGAGGACAGAGATGGTCCAGTTGATAGAGTTGACTTGGTTCAAGGCCTTGGAGCAACTTCCTCACCCAAGGCTTTTAAAGACATCTAGCTGTCCTGCAGGGAGACGTAAGGCAACCTCTTGAGCCAACAACTGGGTGAAACATCGGAAAGGAAGGGTGAGAGCAAAAGGGCAGTTTTCACAAGGAAGGGAAGTTATCGGCAGCGTCCATGGGGACCTATGCAAGGGCCTGGGCTGCTTGATGTAGACGGTCTGGAAGAAGGATGGGAGAGGTGGGTTACAAAGGTTGTTGTTGAGATCAAGTTATTTAGGGCTGCAAAAATGCAAGCTGACTGAGGAGCTGTAGAAGGGCATCGTAATACCGAGTGACAGGATGATAAAACAGCAGATGAAATGCAATATTGATTAATATACATGGGGGAAAAGTGAGTCCTAGCTGTGTGTTCCTGTGATAACTTCAAGCAAGCTGTTCCCGTTCGAGACCTGGATGATCCACACATGGATCTGACCAGGGCGGCCGGCCCAGCCTGACTCTGGTGTGCAGGCAGCCCCTGAGCAGATCCCGCACATCGCACCTCTCAAAACAGCACCAGCAGCCTGACAACTGGCAACACTCCCATTAACAAGCACAAAAGCCTGCAGACATCTTAAAACCCCAGCAGCACTTGCACAGCATGCTCAGAGTGGGTTGGTTACTGCCTTGCTAAGAAAACGCTAGTTGCTATTAGAGACTTGCTCCTAAGATCACCAGATAAATCTCAGCCACATCCCAGCCCCATAAAGTCAAATCTTGCTAAACTGGGAACCTTACCTCCATCTGCCCGCACAGACACACCATGCTGCAGGAGGGACAATGGTCACAGTCACAAACCCTTCCAACCCTGGAGTCCCAAGTCTCTTTAGAAGGTGTCCCGCAATTGCTGCATCTGTGGTGCTTGGGGAAGACACTGGAAATCACAAAGCTCCGTCTGGAATCGACTCCAAGGTTGGCCTTGGCCAAGTCACTCCATCCCTGGACAGAAAGCAAGGTGCAACCAGGATATTATAGAGGCAGCTGTGGGGCAGAGGAGGGCTCGCTGTCCTCAGCAGGACTCACCGTATAGACAGGCAGGGTCAGGTTCTCCATCCAGCTGTGGCCACCATATAATTTAATTACACGAGCCAAAAACAAACACCGGCACCCAACCAGTCACACGCACAATTATTGCACCCACGGTGGCCCCAGCATGGAGGAGCCAAGGTCTTCCTCACACGGTCACATCTTCCTATTTTTGCAATATTTGGGGTGCAAAGGAAAAAAAAAAAAACTCATCCCTCAGCACTGAAATGACGTCAGATCGCTGGGAATTGGGGCAGGAGCATCCAGCTGCTCCCAGCGCCTGACGCGAGGTGGCGTGCGGCATCACGGTTTGGGGACCGCGCACTCGGGCACATCGCATCTGCCCGGTTCGTTTGCTTCTCGCAGCGAGGCGTTCTCCAGCTGTGGTTAGATCGGCCTTGAACGGTTTCACAGACGCTCGGCGGTGTAATTTAGATTTTCTAAGGGGAAAGCAACCCCCCCGCAGCTGGATGGCTGGTTCTCGTCTGACTGATTTCATCCTTGCCTGGTTAGTAATATAGCAGGAGAGATTTTAGGTTTATCAGGGGAAAAAAATTATATAGTAGGGAGTGTGATAAGGCAATCAAATCCATTTCCAGAGCTGCAGGGAAAAGACACAATGTATAATTTATTTCAGGCTTTTTCTCCCCCTGTTTGCAGATTGCACGGTTTCTAAATATATTGGTCCAGTTATTCAAAATTATTCATGAATCTCTTCAGTGAATAATACTTGACCTGCAGATCATCCGAAAAGTGAACGTTGCAATCAAATTCTCCATTTCTGCTGTAATTTATTGTAGCTACCAGATGTATACTGCTCAGGTAATTAACTCAGGATGAAACTCAAATTGTATATTTGATTATAATATTTGCAATTCACAATTTTTACTGTGCTAGCCAGCTCCAAAAGTCATCTAATCAAGAGATGGGCAAAAGTATCTTATCTCCGACATAGCGAAATTGCTACTTTTATCAGTCGGTTTGGCGTTTCGGTGAAGGAGCAGCCATACCCAAGCACATGCGCCCAAGGCTGCGGTGCTGGAGGGGCTGGATGTCGGCACAGCACAGAGCCAGCAGTGAATAAACGTAGATTAAATGGAAAAAGTTAATGGCTTTCTCAGGTCTATGCACCTAACAGGTGTGATAAGCAGGACTTACACCAAAATCTCCTTATCTGTTGGCTCTCTGGTGTTGCTTTTGCCCTGAAAATATTGGGAGCAGGGCAGGGTGGGCATTTTTCTCCTCGACTGCCCGGCCCACGTCTGTGCTGGGGGTTATTTACCAGGTTTGTATTCTGGGGCTGCCTGGGAGGGGGCCGCACTCTGCAAACAGGGACGGAGAGCCACTCCTCACCTGCGGAGAGCTTGCAGCCCAAACAGAGGGGTGACGGGACGGAGCGAGTGGTCCCTCGGTGCCACGGCCCCGCCGCAGAGGCTGGCAGGGCTGAGCCACCTTTCCGCAATTGTTACTTGTTGGGCTTTCGGTTACAGAAATACCTAAGCGTGCTGGCAACCCAAAGCATTTAGAGATCATGAGTCACATCTCCCAGTGTCACAAACTTGGCTTTAAAATCTTGTTATTTCCTTTAAATAAATAAATTCTTGCGTGTTTTGGTCATTCTTTTAATTGCCTTCAGACGGCAGAGCCTTTCAGCGATCACAGGTTTACGCTTTCCTTTGCCACCACCAGCATTAAACGTATACTTTTTTTCTCACTTTTATTTGTGGATGGAAGTTTAAGGTCTCACTTAGTCACAGAATGTCCAAAGCAGGAGCTTTCGGAGATCTGTCAGCCACGACAAGGCTCACAGGAGGTCAGGAGGAGCAGTGTTGCCACCTAGGGACTTTCTGTGAGCTCTAAAAAAGTTTTCTCCAAGATGGGATGCTCTGATGCATTCCACTTGGGTAGCGGCTGTTTGCCCCTCACTGTAGGTGTGCTGGGAGGGAAGAGGGGTTTGGAGATGGGGTTTGTGGCTTGGCTTTTGTTTTCCTGCAAAATTATTAGCCCTTGTGGCTCAGCAACGTGTGCCAGCCAGAAATCCTGCCCCGCAGCCACCAGCAGCCTCATAAACAGGCACCCAGCCCCTCCGTGGCGGGCTCCGGGAATATATCTATCCATCCTGAGATGCACCTCTACACCTGCTACTTATTGATTCAATTCTTCATGTTTAGCTATAAAAGTTTTTCAGCAGACAAAAATTGAAGGAGGATTTGCTGCTCCTACCCTGGCAGGAAGATTTACACATGAGCAAATGATTTGTAACGAATACAGCGTAAGATAGATGGAGCTGCTTCTCTTGTTCACAAATTATTCACAGACGACGGGCTTGAAGAGGAAGAAATTTTTTCCTTGCTTTGTAAAATACACACACATGCATTTTTTTTTTATTATTATTTATGACTACTTTCACTGTAAAAAACACTCCTGAGAGCATCTTTTGCAGAATTATTGCAGCTCACAGGTTGTTTAGTTGGTAATCTGGAGAGAGGACAGGTTTGGGGTTTTTATTTTCCTTTCTCCTTTTTTTTAGTAATTGCCTTGACCAGTGAGACTTCTGTCATGGGTTTGAGCCTGCGGGCATTACAAGGTCATAAAATTTAAGTTCCTGGCCTCCGCTTTTCTCCCCAGTCTGCTCAAGGGAGCATATCGCAGAAACAGCTCCTGGATTTTGCTGGGCGAGCACAGCTCCCTAAATCAAGCTCCAGGGCAAATGCTTGCGACCGACCATTTGAGACTGCGTTCTGCAAGCATTCCCGAGCGTGATGAGAAAAAGTGCTCTTTCTAGAAACATTTCTGGCAAGGAGGGGGGTTTCTAGAGCCTCAGGTGCCACCACGGGAGGAAGCGGTGGGAGATGGACACGTAAATGGGAACAGGGACCCCCGACGCCCTGAAGGGCTCAGAAAGACAGTTCTAGGTAGGACCTTTGGAGTTTTGCTTATATTCCATATTTCCCATATAAGGGACTAGTTTTCTTTTTCTGGATAAAGCTTTCTTTTCCCTACTTCCATAGCTAGAATTAAAATGCATCTCCACATACTTGGCAGTGCTGTGAGTGGGGGCAGATCCTCCATCCCGCTGTGCTACATTCGTATGTAATTTGGAGTTTTCCTTCTCGGCCAGCCAGGTAAGCGAAGCTGCTCCAAGCCTCGTCCTTGTGGCAGCTGCATCCCACAGGAGTCACGCAGCCCTAGGAAACGGGCATTGCTACAGTCTGCCTTATAAAATTAACAGTTCACTAAAAAAAAGAAAAGATTAATATTATATTTTTGCCCTGAAGATCCAGACACTGCTAGGTGCTAACTAGGTCACTATTCAAATCCCTGTCCTCATGGCTGGCGTGTTGAGCATGTGTGTCTACGTTGCGTATCGACCTGTGCAAATCAGGTTACATGTGTAAAACTCATTGGCCTGCGAGCTGAGCAAATACACGATTGCTCTGCGAATCCATCATTGGTAGAAGCAGATGGGTTGCTTGCTTAAATAAATGCATTTGCAAACTCCTCTAGGTCTGCTTTCAACACCACCGGTTTGTTTATATAACATGGCGTAGCCAGGCTCCTACACTCTGCTCACCAAACCTTCCCTGGCCTGGAGTTCAGCTGCTTTCATTTTTGCATAAAGAAAATCTGAACATGAATACGTTTTTGCAAACATAACAAAAAAAAACCCCACCTAAAACAACCTCTTTTGATTTGTAACCTGCGAGTAAAGCATTGTTTATGTTCATGCACTGTTAATTGGAAGCATCCGTAATACGTCAGTCTGAGGCAGAGCAAAATAGACACAGAATAAAAATATCTACAACGACCTGGTCCTGCAAATGCTGAGTAACTTTATGCTCTGGAGCAGAAGTGCCTTGAACAAAATAATTTCATTCATTCCTTCTGGAGCTGCACACAGGGGATGGCTGGAGTCAGCAAGAGCAAGGGAGGGAGATAAAAAGCTGCATTTTCCCTTATTCTGCTGTCGCATCCTCAGCTGACAAAAAAAGTGAATGGGCTGGGGAAAAGCACATTTGTGTGCTCTGAGGCTGCTTGGGTGGGGGTTGCTCATTCGCCCGGGGGAGCCCATTTCCACCCAGCACAGTCCTCCATCCTGGCTCGACACAGCCAGCTCCCGCACAGCCACATAGCCTGCAACCTGCCACCGCTCCCCGGGCGCTCTGGAGACCTTCTGCTGGCGAGGAGGAGGAGGAGGAGAGCGTGCTCACGTGGCTCGTCAGCTGCCTGCGCGAAATCAAGCTGGTGGTTTCAGCCCGGTCCCCACAGCACCATTGCTGAGCGCGCACACGGCGGGCTCTCAATGGCCACCTTTGTTGGCGGCCACGGGCAGGAGCGTGCAGGCTGCTGACGTGGCACCCGGCTGTGTCACCTTGCCCTGTCCCCTGCTCCGGGCGCACCAGGAGGCTGGCCCAGGGGGAGAGCCCTTCGGCCACAAGCAGGGGCTCAGGCCACCTCCTTCCTAATTTGTATGTTTGCTTTTATGTCTTAAAAGAAAAAAGAAAACCAAACGAAGCAAAGAGCCCAGCAGCGGAGGGAGAAGGTGGAGGCATTTCCCCTTCGACAGGTCCTTCCTCTTTCTTCAGTCCCCTATCTCCCCCCCTTCCAGTTTCTTCCCCTACCTGCCGAAGCGCGGTTACCGCGACACGATGACGGAAAAGCTGCAATTTTAATGTGTGAAGCTGTTACAATTTTAAATAATTGCTTTAAAACAAAAACAACCCGGAGGAAGAAAGCGTCCCCCCTGCTGCTCTGCCACCCGCAGCACCCAGCGCCGCCGACCGCCCCGCTCGCTGCGCCGGCGCTTCTCGGCAGACACGCTCCCACCCCAGCAAAAATCAATGTTTACATTTGTCACGTATATTTTTAGTGCATCCTAGACCCAGCCATGCCTCAACGCAGCCTCGTGGGCCAATTGCCATGTTGAAAGGCTCCTCCCAGCAAATGTTATTTCATTTCTGGAAGGACGGAGGAAAGAAGAATCCCCAAGTGAATCCTGGCAGGAGCTGGCTGCAGGGTCCCCGTTTCACCAGTCCTTCAGGTTCTTCCAGTTCACAAGGACAACGCGCACAGCGAGGGCATTTGCTCAGCGCGTGGCCTCCCAGGACCTGACCTCTGCAAAGGCAAACAACTCGCACAGCAGCAAAGGGCCCAGCACAGACCCCTCACCCTGGGCTGTCTGCACCGCAGAGCGACCGTCAGGAAAAAACTGTTGGGTTTTGGTGGGCTTTGGGGGTCTGCTACTGAGAGGACTTCAAGAAGTTACAAGGAATAGTGACCAATTTCCAATTTTCCTTCTTTTTGCCTCGATTGGCTTGTCCCCGTACTGCTAGAACACCCGCCGTTGAGTGTCGCACACCAATTAACACCTTTGCTATGGGCACCGCACCGCCCGGGTCACCTCCAGCAAAAAGGGTTTGCGCCTCTGCCTACATTAAGCGACAGTCGCTGCCATTTAGGCCCACTCGACATCAGGTCCCTTGAAAACACCCCCATAAAGCAGCTGTCCCCAGTTTAAGCACACGTAGAGGATATCGGATGGATGGAAAGTAAATAATACTTTCTCTTTTCCCATGATGTGGGAAGGATGGTGCATTGCACAGGAGCATAAGGCCGACCTTCGTGGTGCCAAAGTCCACGGCTCACCTCGTCCTCAGCTGCGCAGGGGATGGCTGCGGCTCCTCCATCTCTCCTCTGACCTGTCCCCACCTCGAGGACAGGGACAGCGATACCACACAGGGCTTTTCCACGGATAAAAGTCTGTTGATGACTGGGAGGTGCTTTATGACAGCAGCGGTATTGTAGCCCAGGGTCACCCAGACCTCCCAAGCGAGAAGGAAACCTCACAGCACCTCTGCGAGGCAGAGAAATGGGGTTACACCTCATGCTGATGGGGAACGGAGGCCCAGAGAAATCGGAACCGCTGCTGGAAGCCAGGAGCAGGCAAGCACGGTGAGCAGGTCGTATCCTTTCATGCCCAGCTCTCCATGGCATGATTTACCAAGTGGTTATGGAAAAAAACAACCAAGCAAAGAAAGAAATAACTGGCTAGAGGTTGTACAGCCTGGGCTCCCCTTTGTCTTTCAGCCTGCCCAGATAAATGTCATTATGGGAAAGGCTGGAGATGAGATACAGCCCTCAAGTTCAGGAGCTCTAATGGGGAGTGAAAGAAAAGGCTCTGGATGAAGATAACTGCAGCAGTTATATGACTAATCCAACATCGACGGACATTTTCCCCTCTGCCTGTAAGAGTTATTGATCCTAAACATCCTTAAGGAAAACAACCCCGTTCTGGCTAGCAGATGACTAACTGCTTGCAAATAATACAGATATCTTTTTATATGTGACAAAAGGCCAAAATATCCAAGATGACAGTGCCCCAGAGAAGTGACTCAAAGCCAGGCACTCGAGCACGGCTAGCTCTTTCCAAAAAGCAACCGGGAACCGGACAACGCGAGACCTGGCCGCAGCACTCCCAGCCAGAATGAGCCTTTTGTTGGAGCAAACGCAAATGTCAGGAGCGGGAACGGGCCAGTTGCCACCCTGCAGCAATGCCCCCGGCAGCAGGGTCAGGCTGGGCGGCCTCAGATCTCTCTGGAAAATAGGCAAAGTTGAAATCCTAGCTCTAAACATTCTGACTTTTGGAGGGAGTCACCTCAAAGTCAGTCTCACAGATGATCCCCGTCTCCGCTTACATATCGCTCGTTTTCTGATTTCGTCAGGCAGACATTTAAGTACGTGGAGTCCATTTGTGCAGGCATCAAAAAGCCAAACTCATTGGAGATCTCAGACCAAACGCATTTTTAGCCGCATATCACCCACAGCACATATGTAGAGAGGAAAAGTTTCAGTGGTTGTTAAAGGCAAAAATCTGCCCCCCATAGTTCAGGTTTCCCTCCCCCCAGTTACCTCTGTTGTAGGTGAGCAGGGTCATCCTCCTCCCCATCCACCCCCTTTCCTGAGCCTCGGTGGGCACGGTGGTGGAGCCGAGTGACAGGACTGTTTCGACAGCAGCAGCAGCAGAGGCCATGGAAATCAGCCTGGGAAAGGCGTTGGGATGCTGCGGAGAAAGAAAGGGATAAAGTATATGATATGTAGTAATCTACAGCAGGATTGCTTACCAGATTTGAGTGTCCCATGTTGCCATTGACGATTAACTATAGATCAGCAGAGGAACATCGTTCTCTCCCATAAGTACGTGTATTTTTAGATAAACATGTTCCACAAATGTTTTGCAAAGGAAGCTTCTTTGCCTAAAGCATCTACTTCTTCTCAAGCCGCCAGTGGTACAGCATAAGCCATGTCACCAATAACAAGCGTTCCTGCGTGTGTTTCTTGAACACAGATCACAAAATGCACAGTTTATTTGGGACTGTCTGTATACTCTTCTATTTCTGTCCTTCTTATTCAACCCCGTAGAGTAAAACAGGCAACTGTGAGTCCGGAGAGGGACTCAGCCCTGCCCTGCAGAGATGACAGTCTCCGTCAGATAACACACTGCAAATTATACATGGGGAGGCACAGACCTCAGACAAGCAGCGGGGAGAATGGCTTGGTTTGGGAAAGAAACTGAGAAAAGCAACTCTAAAGGAAGACTTTGAAGGAAAACAGAGAGAAAAATCAGGAGGGGAAAACGTAGCAATTTAAACGAATAAACAAGGTAAGAGAGAGTTTGTACAGCACATTGAAAAAAGGACTGATTCGTAAAGATGAGATCCAGACACTAAATTTAACCGATCTCCTGGTATCTGACTTTGGCCAGGTAAGCTGCTCCAAACACTGAATTCTTCAAACCACGGAGACACCAAGAAAAAATGAAAGACAATTTTACTGACCTCCAGAAGTTCATCACCTCCAAAAGCATGCCATCTACTGAGGTGACCATCAAGCCAGCCTTGCTCACAGGTCTGCGGTGTCACCAGCAGCTTCACTTACCTCCCACCAGCCACTGCCACATGGCACGCTCGGGGACAGCAAGGCAACCTCAGGCAAGGTGGGACGGATGGCTTATAGACCGAGCAGCTCCACCACGTGATGCCTATGCTCCCCTCCTACTAATTGGGCTAGTAGAGTCCCTCCCGTAGCAGCTCATCACGGCTATGCCTTCGTTTGTAGACTCAGCTGAGCAGGAAGAAGCGCAGTGGTGCAGCAGCAGCGTTGTAGCGAGGACAGTGCAAGATGTAAGTGAGGCAAGGGCAGGGAGAGGGGACGACGTTTATTAGGACAGCTGGTGTACTTGGAAAAACTAGACACGCTTTCGGGTGCGTAAGGCTTCCTTAGGTCTGAAATAGAAGCAATAACCTTAGAGCTAAATACAGGTTGAGAGTAATTGTTCTGAGTTAAACTTCATTATATTAATGAATTAGGCAATTTGAGAGAAAGGATGATTGGTTCCTGTTGATCAAAGGGAGGGTACTAGCCAGAGGACAGCTGATAATGTCATTGATGGCACAAAGAGAGGGCGAGAGAGACAGGAATAATTATTGCCTAGGGATGGCTGCTGGTGGCAAAAATTATAATGTAACATGCAATCAATATCTGTGTGATTTTTATATCCTAGAGTCAGGAATTTGAGTACTCGGATTGTCTTGTGAAGCAGTTTTGGAGGCCTTCCTTGAAGGTCAGGAGGAAAGGTCAGAGATACAGTGGTTGATCTCTTACCGAGTGTTTCTGTCCTTTATCAGTCCCTACAAGTCAATTTGCGTTGGTTGCCTGCAGTTGTTGCCACCAGACTGCCCAATCTGTGATGCAAACTGGACGGGCGGGGGGGTGGTTAGGTCTCAGTCCTTCTGTATCACTTAGAAATCTGATTCCATTAAGCAGCTCTGGTTAATTGCCAACACTTACGAGTTCATCACTATCCCTTAGATAGTTGGTTTCCCGTGAAGTGCCAGTCCCAGGGAACCCGTCATTTCCTAAGGATCTAAATTTTCACCTAAAACTTAAGTTCTTAGTGGACTTGTAGAGAAAAGCTAGAACATTCTGAAATCTATTCAAGTCTATACCCAGAAGATAAATTAATATGGTGTGAGGCTGACTATTATTTACGATTACCTCATAATTTCTAAAATATTCTTGGAGACTTGAATCACAATTTCTTGAGTGATTTGGTTTGGCAATACTGAAACGAGTCTTTAAGGACAGCACTAACAGGCCAGAAGGCACAAACGGAGAGCATCGTTATGTGTTACTTAAAAATGAAACACCGATTGTTCTCAAGTAAAATACGATCTGTGGCTCAAAGCAGTTAATAAATGAGATTCACAAACATCTGCAAAGTAGGTAACTGCCCCAGGTGTTAATGTTTTCAATGGTATTCAGGAATTTTGCACTCTTCCCACTAAATTGCCAAACGGAGGTGCTGCACATACCTGACTAACCCTGAGACACAGACAGACCGAGAACCCGTTGGCTTCAAAAATACGTTGCAGTTATCTACAACATCTGAGACTCAGCAGGGAGTTAAAGGCTCGAGTACGGGCTTAAAAACACCGAAACTACTCTCGCCAAGGCCGAAGCAATCTGTTGAAGACTGAGCAGACAGTTCATAGCACAGCCAGTGGCAGAACCCAGCAGCCCTGTCTCTGTGCTGGCACACGGGATGCTTAACCTTAAGGTCTAATGAAAATCAAAGGGGGATTTGTTTTAGTTTGTAAAATCTGTATGCAAGTCTAATTTTGACCAGCAGCAACTTCAGCGAGTAGGCTGGTGTAAAATGTTCACATGATTTGTACTGGAGGAATATATACTTCCAGATCTAAAGAAACACCCACAGAAATTCTTTTACAGGATCACAATAGTCAGTACGTGAGATCTCACTGCTCCGGAGCCCTTCTGCTCCGATGGTGGTTGAATCAGACTCTATATACCATGGACAATGAGAATCGAGTGCTTCACTTTTATATGCAAGCCTTATTTCAAAATGTAAAGGTCATGTAATACACGTTAAGCGAACTGTACAACGGAGGAGACTCTCAAAGGCCACAGAAACTAAAGGCAATAAAAGGAGGGAACGGTAGGTCAACCTGTTCCTGTGGCATACAGAAATTGGATGAAGTTCCTTATTGACAGCAAAAAGACAGCAACAGCCAGCTAATGTCTGACACTTGCTAACAGTGAATTCCAATGGACACAGAGGAGGAAACCAACACAGAAAAGGGCAGCGAGTTGCCCAGAGTCAGATCTGGAACATGGGGTGCCTGAGTTGTCATCTATTATACCACGTTCTTCACTAACCTGCCACCTCCCATTCCCATCAACGTGACTAAAAACTCCCAGGCTGTTGCATTACTGCACGAGGCTGCCCAGGCAGCAAATTCACGCAGTTTCGTGAGACTGTGAGCATCTAACATAATCCTTAACTGTATTCTGACATTGAGTAGTTCTTTACGCTATGTCTTCAGCGATGAAGAAGCCAAGTAAGCCTTAGCCCGCGAGGGGCGGAAGGAGAGGGTACCTTTCGGTGGCTAGAGCCTCGCGTGCTGAGGCCCCCCATGGCACAGCAGTTCCTGGCATCGAGCAACTTAAGAGAGGAGGTCAGAGAGAAGCGGAGTCTGGGTGAAGAGAAGAGCGGCACGAAAGCCTGGTGCAGCAGAGCAAGGAGCGAGAGGCAGCGAACAAAGGGAGCAAGGCACAAGCTGGTCCTTCTGAGGATGCTGTGGGAGAGGCAGCGAGGACAAAGGACGGGGTTATGGATGCAGCAGGGAATTAGTGTCTTCTGCCAAGGAAAAAAGGTGGGTTTCCAGGTCTGTTTTTAATTGCATTATCCAGTCCTGTTGATATAACCTTCTCAAAGAAGCTCGCAGGGGCACTAAACAATAATTAAGGCACTACATTCCCAGAGTCCTCTTTTGTTTTATGCTATGGGTAATCTTGAAGCTAAGGGGAAAAGGGAACGCGGCACAACGAGCTCCATGAGGGCACGGAGCTGACAGACTGTTCAAATGTAATGGTGTCTCAGCTCTCGGAGGAGGAAAGGATCTCCGATTTCAGGCCTCTGAAGTGCTAAATTACCAAATGAAAACTGCAGCGAGTTCCACCCAAACTGCAGCCATCAATACTACAGATCGGTTTTAACAAACAAAGGTTGACAGAGTAAAGGATGGGGGTTGAGGGATGTCTGCGCTGTACGCCAAGGTTTTTCTAAAAATATTTTACACCTGCTATTTGTTCCACACACTGATCATATTTTGTCTATGAGGTAGAGAACCCGTAGTGCCAAAGGGAACGTGGTTTATGTTCCTGGGTCTTAATGCTTTTTCCCTTCTGTAAGGCAAAACTCCTTACTACCATCACTAAAATAAAGCCAAGAGGACAAAAGTCATACACCCACTGCCACGGTAACAGTTTAACCGCTCCTCTCGCTGATCTTTGGAAACAATCCCTTCAGCAGGATTTTACAGCTCTGGCACTTCGATTTAGAGAACTTTTTATGCAGCTCATGAGAGGAATGCAGCCAACTCTGTACACTCAATTTAAATCAACTTGCTGATGATATAAAAAAGAGTGCTGAACTGCCGGTTTGCTTCATCTGCTCCAAAACTACCAACACAAACTCTGAGGTATTTATTCCTGAAACGTTAATAGAACAGTCTGGGGCGTCAGATCAGTAAATGAACTCTGGTTTGATCCCATGCCGGTCCAAAGAGCTGATTTAACAACTAGTTGTTTGGTTACTTGATATTTCAGAAATGCAACTGAGCTGTTTGCTACTAACAGGCTTTTGCACGTTGCAATACAGTGGGAGCACGGGGTGCAGACGGCTGGGCACGCGGCCGTGCTGTAGCTGGGTAATCATCTGCCACGGTTGTCCGTAGCAAGAGATCGCACGAGCAATGTTTAATAGCTTTTGAATTTTGCATGGGGAAGAGGAGGGATGGATCCTCCTGCGGCTTACACCCAGTCCTCAACTTGCATAAATTACAATAGCTTAGTTGAAGTTAAAAGAACTACAAAAACTTGTACTCACCGAGACTCCAGTGCCAGGCCAGCCTGCGCCCTCCAGACTCCCATCTGCAGCAGGGACCTTTGCGAGCACGACACAGTAATGAAGCACTACGTATTGTAAACTCCACCTGTGAGCTGGCTCTCCTTTGCAGAAATAATCAGATCAATTGGATTTTGGTGACCGCTACTAGACTTCCGATCAAGAGTAAGGTCTGCCGTCTACCCACAAAACAAACGCAGGACAGACCGTAGCTGCCCATTGACTCCTCTCTACCCTGCCACGCCAGGATGCCTCTGAGCTCAGTTTCCCAGATCTCAGATTACGATTTTCAAAAGTTACCGACTTGCGCTGAATTGAGCGAGCCTTGCAGATGAAAGTGCTTTTCACTCGTGCTTGGGTGGGGACTTTGAGTGAAGAGACAGGATGCACCAAGCAGCACTGAGGGCAACACATACTTAGGGTTTTACCCTTTTTTTCACTGTAAATTAAAGACATCTTCCGAGGTTTAACTTACACCCGCAATTTTAAGGAAGTAAATTGCATGTTCACAAGAGAAAATACAAAAGAACTTGCACAACTGAGCAAATGCTTCCTTTTCCCCCTTACAGTCCTTTTTAGGTCCTTCCTCCGAAAGCAAATGCACTTACCTGACAGCACGGCTCAAGAGCAGAATACTGGGTGCGTGTAAATTAAACCAGAGATTGACTTGGCACTCATTTAGAACAGAATGTTGCAATGTAAATGTTTGATTTAACAAATTCGGCACCAAACTTTAGCAAAAGATAAATAAATGGGTGAACTAGACTGAACAGAAAGCACACATCTTTAATTTCTATAAGGAGTAAGAGAAAGCATTAAAATTCTTCACGTTCGCATCTTTGAGATCACTGGAAGCTCTCTCTACAGATTGTCTCCTGGCAAAGCACCACAAACCAACCCTGCTTATTAAAATCTTTATATTAAAAGGTGCTGCAAAAAACCACCTTGTTTCCAGAGATTCTTCCCTGCTGCAAACCACTGCCCTTCACACATAGAGCCGGTTACAGTGGAAGTGAACAAATCGGCATGGGAAGATGATAAGCTCGATGACCTTTAAGACAAATGATCTCAGTTTAAACCACAGGAATAAAAGTATTACAGAACACGTAGCCTAGTCTCCACTGTTAAAAGTTGCTCAACCTTCTAGGCAGTTTAGGTATTATTATTGTATTGTAAATACTAAAATTGTAGAAAGTCTTAAAGTCTAGGCATACAAATAGAAATAATACAGAGAGCTAACATTCTCCATTTTTCAGTAATTGATCCCATATTTCTTTTTTTCTAATTCCTTTTTAAAGCAAAATCACTTTAAAGCAAAACCACTTAAAATTAGATACCAAATGATGCACTTTTAAGTACGGTTCTGTCCACTGATGTGCCGTTAGTGGAAAGATAAACCAGATGGCAAACTCAATAAAAAGGAACCAGTTACATACAGACAGACGAATGCCTAAAAAAACCCATTCACTCCGTTATTGCTTTTGAATCGGTTGTCATGGCACTAGAAACGGATACCATTGTCAGCCTCGCATCTCCACCCCGTCCATTTCTTCAGCCTCTGTCCAAAGCAAAGATCTCACACTGGTGTTGAAAAACACCCCCTTCCTACAGCACCAGGCTACTTCCACCAGAACTCTGCTCACACCAAACTGGGGGCGTACGCGTGCGTGGAATTTACACCTTTTGTAAAAACAAGTGCATCGAGTAGGAAAAGACTGATCTTCAGTCTCAAAATCCAGTTTCAGAATACTAAAGTTCAGACAATTTTAATCCTGTACTCCTTCTGTAGCTTAGCATTCATCATCGTGAGCCAAAGGACTATCCACTTAGCATGTATCTTCTCTTTGTACAACTGGAACTGCCATGGAAAATAAGCTGATATTTGTTAGATTTACGGATTAAAGAAGTCAAGTTTCTCTTTTGCTTGACAATGCCCATTAGGAAGGAACGTTATTTGCCGAACAGACGGAAAAGAGTAAGGGATGCAACTTCAAAATAGCCCTGGAAAAGCTGAGTTGTTTTGTCAGCCTCTGAATTCTTTCTCCTCCCACTCACATTCACATTTTGAGACTCTATTAAAGTTAAAATTGGTAAAATCCACTAAAATAAAACCCTTAGAATGTCACACTGTAGTTGCATTACATTTCTCTTTTTAATAGAGCATATAAGATAAAAGTTTACAATGAGTCTACTAAACTGTAAATTAGCACTTTTATTCGGTCTAGTTTCTGAGCTATTAATCCCTAATACAGAAACAGAACGCTGATGCATTGGTCTAGGACCTCTCGAGAGAATAGTTCAAATCCATTCTGATGACATGGAAAGTGAATTTCACTGAATCACCCGAGTCTCTTCTAGATACATATCGCACAATAACTCAACATTCACATAGCTTATGGTCTTAACTCTCAAGGAAAAAAAATTACCTTCTGACTTCGGTGAGCTGCAGTTATGAAAAACAAGTGAAAGTTTGCTCAAATAATTGTAGGCAAGTCCTTAATCAGGCTATGTGCTTTGTCAGTAGTATTTTAGGTAAAGCAACCCATTATCGTGGTGCATCAATACAGCAACCCTTTCCATCGCTCCTCTGTGATGCACCGAGTCAGTCTTTTTTGCATCATTAGCACTGACAACACAATAAACGCAGCGCTCTGATCTTCAGCAGAAGAGTAAAAACACAGACCACGACAGTCAATTAATTTTAAAGAATTTTAATACAAACTTAATATAAACTATTTCAGTCCCTCTTAACATGTAAGACACTGACTCAAAATACTTTTATACCTTTTTTCAAGTATTGCACAATGTAGGTACAAAATTAATATTTACGATTACATTTTCTTCCATAATATATAGCAAAAATCTTTAAACTTTTAACAGAAAATACAATTTGTGTTTCTTTTGAAAAAAGCAAATATTTCGTACATTTTAATTCCACCACTAAGGAATATTCTGTACACAACTTTTTATTTTTTTTTTTTAGAATTGATGTCTTTAAGATGGATATCTTACAGTTTCAGTAAAAAAAATACAACATGAAGCTGCTGCAGCTGTCACAGATCACTGTAGTAAAAAGATATAAATGCAATACCATGTTGTAGAAACAATATATATACTCTGATATTTTACAAACTTTGTACTAAATTAAATTATACAATTAGAAAAAGACCAATAAACCCACCTATTAGTGCCAATTTTTTACTATATATATACATATATGTTTGTGTACATATGTATATACACATGAAAAAAATTAGCCACGTCCTTGCTATATCTTAAATACTGTAAGAGGCCATATTTTGAGAGTATATTTTTGTAATGTACAGTCAGTATAAAATAATTTTGTGCTTGGTTGGCAAATGAAAAAATGATGCATGTTGTATTTATCTAACCAAGCTTGAACGTATTCATACTACAAGCCTTAAAAAAAATCTCAAGAGGTGGAAAAAAAGATACACCCTTGGGTACGTGCATTTTAACTTGTACAATAGTATTTACTTGTATTTCACTTTCATTTTCTTTTTAGTTAGCCATAACTGGCTGGAATTGCTGGTTAGAATACTGCATGTTGTTTAAACTAAAATTCAAGCCATCCACAAAAGACTTCTCATTTAGACCGCCATAGGCTGCAAACATATCAAAGGCATTACTGTACTGGAGAGGACTGAGGTTAAGGGGGCTGTCACCAGGAAAGATGCTACTGGTACTACCTTGACCCTGCATGTTGGGGAAAATGAACTCCTTTGCGTTAGGAGAAAGGGCAGAAGTCTTCTGCTGTTGTTGCTGCTGCTGCTGCTGCTGACTGCCTAAGCCAAGCCCGTAGAGAGAGTGCATGGAGGAGGAAAGGGCTTTCTGCTTCAACAGGTCATTGACATTCAAGCCAAGGTTGGTGGGAGAGGTGCGGGCGACCTTGTTGCTACGGCCGCTATTCTTCATTTTGGTCGAGCCAAACTTGGTGGCAGCAAATGTGGCAGTGGTGAAGGTTAAAGGCTGAGTGGAGCGGGGCATGAAAGTTGGGCTCACAGCAGCAGAGTGACCAAAGGGAGGAGAAGGAGAACTAGACACTGAAGATGCTGGGTCACTAATTGGCATGAACACCTGGGCCTCTGGGTTAAAGCTGTTCTTGATTTCCTTATCCAACTCACATCCATTTTCATTATCATCCACATAAAGCACTTTCACTGGTCCCTTTTCACCGATTTGGTATGAAACCTCAAATGGGTCAATCCAAACACTAAGATCCTGAGGCAAGTTGCCACGAACATCATCAATGTCCAAACCACTCTCTTTGGATGCTTGTTCTATGACCGGGTCCACTTTCTCCCCTATATGTATACATCTAAACCCTGATCCTTTGTATGGCTTTTCTGGATACCAGTGCCCTTCATACTTCTTCTTAAGAAGTCTTTCAAGCTCTTCACCAAAAATGTTGACACGTCGTCTGGGAAGCTTATTGTACAAATATGAAATAATAAAATTGAGTGCTACTTGGATTTCAAGCTGCATAGCTGCTATGCCACAAAGTTATAAGTCTGTTTCAAAACCCGAAGAAGAAAGTGTTCAAGATGCCACAGGGAAACAAAATTTCATTCAAAGTGCTGATTCTAGTTGATTATTATCCTTCACCTTGAGTGCTCTTGTTCCTTTAAGAAAAAACAAAAGCAAACACATCCAAATAAGGAAAGCGTAAGATCAAGCTCCAAGGCCTATTCTTTTAGCTTCACTTTCTGCATAAAACAGGTTACTTTTTAAGTCAAAAAATGTGCATCAAACTATTTATGTTCACGCCTGCGGAAGGTGAAGACGTCAACTACATTCAGAATATGACTTACAAACAATACTGCAGAAGATGCACTAGGCATGTGTTTACAGATACAGCATGGGGCATTTAAAAAATCACATGAGCTTGCCGTTTAGTTATTCACAAAGCAGCAAGGATAATTTTTAAGACATCACAGACTGCCAGGCCTGTCAAGGGTTCAATTACCAACCCGTATTTGGATGATTTATAGTACTCAGCTGCAAAATTTAGCACCAGACTATTAGTTTAGCTTGAAAGGTCTTAGTCCAAGGGTCATCTATCATTTTAAAGTCTGCAAACATATTGGTTGCACTGTAAGCTACAGAATTATAAAAATGTTAACAGTTGCTTTAGAAGATTTCACACAAATACCTAAAATTATGCAACAATTATTTTAAGCCCAAGCAAATCATCTGCACAAACTGTGCGCTGGCAAAATTATGCTAACTGAAGAGAAAATGTCCGCTGTAAATATACAACAATTCTTCCTCGGAATAGCTAAAATGATAATGCAGTCTGCATACAAAACAGATGCATGTATCTTCTGTCATAAGTGTGGCAATGACCGTGAAATTATTACAATAAATTAATCTACAAATTTTTCCCTTTCTACAAATTATTCTACATTACCAGATGTAATATATTAATATATACTAAATTCATATATCGTGTTGTCTATAGTCCAGATTTCAAAAAGTTACTAGAGCCAACAGGGCTTCTGACAGCCTCAAAAATGATTGCTTTTCTCCTTCTCCATGACTCCATTTTATATTTAATACAAAATATGGTTGCCACTCCTTCACAAAGGACAAAAGAGAAATTAGCTATCTAAAGTTAAAGAAGGGGCGAGAATCAAGTATTAGCACACGTACTGCGAACGAAAATTCTGCAGTACCTTAGCACAAAGGTACTTGTCCACAGGAGACACCTTTGTTCAAAAAGTTCCATTGAAACAAAATATGTATTTCTTGGCTCAAGTTAAACGCCCAGTGAGAATTTCAATTAACACTGTGCTTTTCTGCACTGCATCACTAGGAACAAAATTTAGTGCAGCTCTCACTAAAGATGAGAGAAATCAAAGTCAATATCAAAATCCTTTAACAATATGAATACAATGCTTTTTTACTTCTTGCTCCGAATAATCTCCTTTTAAAGTCCGGAAGCCTATTTCCAAGCCACTCGTGTTCTCCCCAACATGGTATGGGAATAGTTTGAAAGCTTGTACGATAAGGCGACCTTTAAACGTTTGCTGGATCAGCACTGGGTGGGGATAAGGAAAAGATCAAGGGCAAACAGAAGATATTTACAAAAGGGACACAATCAGTACAGAAAAGCTGATTGGGTGGTTAAAAGGGGCATTTAAAAACGATTTATTAATCCATCTGTTTTGTTTCCCTTCCTCCATGCCCTTTAGGAATGAAATGATCCTTTCAAGGCGCACCACCGGGCAGACGCTATAAATTTGTCTAAGCCCCGAAACCGACCCACGGTACGAGCAGCTGATCAAACAAATCAGGCTTGACCATTTCAAACTCTCTTTTTTTTTTTTTTTTTTTTTTTTTTAACGTAGAGAGGACGGTATTTCTCAGGGCCCCCAGCCCACGAAGCGCTCCCGCAGCAGCGCCTGGAGCGGCGTGGGGAGTTACATAACCCGGCGGCCGGCTCTCATTAGATTTCTGCTCACAGCTCCGACAGCAGCAGCAGGAGGAGGAGGAAGAGCGTTTTCTGAGCCCGTACGAAAGAAAAATGAAGAAGAGGAAGGGAGATGACTGGAAGGAGGGGGGGGGGGGGG
>VYZW01044720.1:1310-50857 GCA_013401315.1 Balaeniceps rex | reverse complement strand
TATTCTATTCTCTTACTTGAAGAGGTCAGTCTCTGTTTCTGAAATGCTGCTTGTTTCCCCCAGGTGGGTTTACAGTGAGAGCCGAACGTCTGACCTTCATCAACTCACCTTTCCAAGTGTCCTTCCCATTTCCTCACTCTGCCATCCTTGAGGATCTTGACGGCTCTATCACAGGGCAGAAAGGAAGTCATCTCCTCCCTTCCACAGATATCCTTGCAGTATCTTGCACAGCCAGTGCCAACTTCAGCCAAGCTTCTGGTGGCAGTGTTTGTGGCAGTGAACTTGTTTTCCACCGTATGTCTCTTCATTTGTAAGTAACCATTCCACTTCTGAAAAATCAGCATGGATGTTGCTTGCTATGTTTTATATTGAGAGAGCTGCTGGGTCTGAACACAGCCCCAAGACTCCTGCCTCTCTGCTGGGTCCTAAACTAGGTCAAAAAGCCTGAGCACTGACATACATTAGTCCGTGTTGTTGTCCACGTGGTGTCTGGCACTGGTTTTGTTCTGGCTACTTGTTCTCGTCCAGATAGTTCTCAGACATGGTTTAAGAGATAGCAGAGGGACCATTCCCAGCTGGCAATTTGGATGCAGTCATCATGTGTCTGGAGAGGAGGACTTAGCTGTATGGAGAGCTATGAGAATTATGCATACCAGTTGGCCTCCAGGCCAGAAGACCGTCTTTGGTTTATTTTATTTACTAATTTATATATGGCCTGCCCAAGTTCGTTTTTTTTCTGATGTTCTTAGCAAGCTGCTTATCTTTCTTACCTTGGTATCCTATCTATAGTCTTGATTCCTGTCCAGAGGCAATTCTGGCAGTGTTAAGTGGGCCTTTAAGTGGAGGCTGTGGTGTATTGCTATTTTGTCACTCTTTGAATTACCAGGGGGATATAAACTGGCTGAGTAGCAGAGGCCAGCTGTTAGCCTGTCCTCTCGAGGACTACGTACTTAACAGAGTAGCCCAAGAGACCGAGAGCATCCTCTTGTGCTGTTTCCAGATCCTCTCTCCTGAGTAGCTCCTACCAGCCAAATCACCGTCATTTTAAGTTGAAAGACTGTCAACATGCAGCCAAGTAAAAGCGGTGAGTCAGGGAGGCTTCAGTCACACAGACAGTGCTCCAAAATGATGACGTTTGGGAGGACAGCTGGGGATGAAGTTAGGGGATGAGCAGGATGAAAGGAAGGGGATATGGGAGCGATCCTGTGCTGCCACAGCTCCCGGAGGTATTTCAAGCTGGATGCATGGTATGAGATAGATACTCTTTGACCGGGTTTGCATGTGCACCATCAGGTACGGCGAAGCACCTTGCAGTCCCTCCTGCCTGCTGCCGGAGGGGCCACCAGCACACGCACGCATTTCGCTCCAGGAGCAGCCGACCTGTTGTTTATGTGAAGGGAACCTTTTATTTGGCGAGCGTTGGCCTCTGCCGCTTCATTTCATGCTCGGTGCTCGGAGATCAAGGGCTGTTTCTTTCCAAGACCTTTACTAAATGCTCATGAGTTAGTGGAGCTGGATAGTTAGCACTGGGAGGGAGGATGGGGAGGTGGTTTTTTCCTGGTCCAATACTTGTGGCTGTTTTGTTGCATTCCTCTGCTCCTTCCGTGTACATGCTGCCTGGTTTTTATTTATTAATATTGGTCAAGTTTTGGGTTTTGGGAGGATTCTCAGTGGTGACACAATTAGAGCTGTGCATCCGTAAGCGCTCAGAAATGAGCAGTTATCTGTGTCTGCTCCTGGCAAAGGCTGCGGAGCCACTGGCCGCCGAAATGAGCTTCGGTGACCCCGGTTTGGCTCTCGTGCTCAGGGTCAAAAGGAGTTGTTTTTATTTTCGCCTTCTGTTTGGCTGATACCATCTCTTCTCATTTGGATGCTCTTCCCGCTGGTCTCTCTGCCCGGTTGCTGCCTGGAGGATGGAGCACAGCTGGATGTGGCTCTGGTACTGAAAGCCTCAGCATTCTCCACCCAAGGCAGCAGCATGGGATATACTTCTCCACTGGCAGAAGTGAGAGTAGTGAGAGCAAGGACTGTTTCTTGGGTTGTACTGGGGGGGTGTTAAGGTGGAGAAGTTGTTCCTGCTGGCATGTCCTCGGCACCAGTGGGGACTGAAGCGGGCTGGGACGAGGGGAATGCCAGGCTGCAGTAACTTGTGCTAACGCACTTCCCTGCAATATGCAAAATGCTTACAGGAGCAATGGGAATTTCTGCCTGACCTCAGCTGGTGTGATCAACTGATGCCCTGAAGCATGAAAATAAATAGCTCTGACTCATAAGAACAAGTGGTGCAATTACTTTAGCTAGGATAAAATATTTGTAAGTATCTAATCCTTCTCTGTACCATGTGCAGAAGCAAGTACTTATCTCCCCGCTGCTCCCTCTTCCCCGCAGCAGCACAGCTCCATGCAAACAAGGAGCCTCTTAAACTCCTCGTGTCTTGGTACATCTGTTCCCGCAGCCCTTGCTCTGAGCCGGGGCGGTGGGAGGGAGGCGCAGCCCTGGGGCTTGCTGCAAGTGGAAGTCGTATCTTTTAGTTCAGGGTTATTTTGTGGCTTTGCCTTAAAAAAGCAGGGCAGGAGAGAGTGCCTGGAGATCTGTTAGCAAAAGGACAGTTCAGAAGGAGCAGGAGGCAGTGAGGTGAGGCCCAAGGAGGGTTCCCTGGCTCCCGGCTGGCTGTGCAGGGTGGTGGTGCAGCCACCAGTGGCTTTAGGGTTTGTCCTGCGGTCGCTGGAGTGAAGAGAAGGGGCTAGTNTCTGGCTACTTGTTCTCGTCCAGATAGTTCTCAGACATGGTTTAAGAGATAGCAGAGGGACCATTCCCAGCTGGCAATTTGGATGCAGTCATCATGTGTCTGGAGAGGAGGACTTAGCTGTATGGAGAGCTATGAGAATTATGCATACCAGTTGGCCTCCAGGCCAGAAGACCGTCTTTGGTTTATTTTATTTACTAATTTATATATGGCCTGCCCAAGTTCGTTTTTTTTCTGATGTTCTTAGCAAGCTGCTTATCTTTCTTACCTTGGTATCCTATCTATAGTCTTGATTCCTGTCCAGAGGCAATTCTGGCAGTGTTAAGTGGGCCTTTAAGTGGAGGCTGTGGTGTATTGCTATTTTGTCACTCTTTGAATTACCAGGGGGATATAAACTGGCTGAGTAGCAGAGGCCAGCTGTTAGCCTGTCCTCTCGAGGACTACGTACTTAACAGAGTAGCCCAAGAGACCGAGAGCATCCTCTTGTGCTGTTTCCAGATCCTCTCTCCTGAGTAGCTCCTACCAGCCAAATCACCGTCATTTTAAGTTGAAAGACTGTCAACATGCAGCCAAGTAAAAGCGGTGAGTCAGGGAGGCTTCAGTCACACAGACAGTGCTCCAAAATGGACCTGGTAGAGGAACAGGGAGGGGAATGAAAGGGGCTGGAGGGGATTAAGGATGAAAGTCAATTAATAAACTATCCACAGCATGACCAGAGGATGAGGGGGTGGGGGGAGAAGAAGAAAGGGTGAATTTTGTCCAGATGTATTTGAAGAGTGTTCACAATAAAAAAGGAATAGTTTAGGATTAATACAACAAAACATGACCAGGAGCAATTGGCAGAGGTTGAGCAGAGAGAAGAAAGACAGGAAGAATTTTCTAACAGTGCAGTCTCTTGGATTCATCTAATCTCAGCAAAAAGATGAAAGTGCTGTTGCTTGGCTCTCTTCAGTTTCTGATGAGCAAAGAATTAAAAATTGCTTTGGAAGAAATCCTTCTGTTGTGCTCTACCAGGCCCTGGAGTACATGACCAGATCTGCAACTTGCTAGTTCCTACTTACCACTTGTGGTAAGTCCCTGTAGTCAGTAAGGCAGAGGTGCTATCAAAACCAGGGGTGAAAAACAGATTACAAACCTCTGAGCCCAAGCCTTAAGCACTGAACCCATGTTTGCTGATCATCAGGCCAAAGTGATAGCACAAGAGCATCTTCATTTTGACATGAAGTCACACTGTACAAGGAGGTTTCAAGCAATAGCAGTAAAACAGTCTCATCTCTGGTGCTCAGTAGCTCTCTCTTGGTCTAGAGTGGTGCATTCTCTGTGTTCTTCAATAAAAAGCATGAGGGGCTTAAGTTGGGGGGTTTTTACTTCTGCTGAGCTTCAGGGATGGACTTCAGCTCCAACAATCTTAAAGACTGAGGTAAGTCATGGATGAGGGGAGTCCTGGTATGACAACCTCTATCCCAGCACCCTCAGGCTCACTCCCTGACCCTGAGGGCAACTGGCAAGGCTTGGCCATGGCCATGTTGTTAACCTGTATTAGCCTGCTCAGTGTCCAAAACATCAGGGAAGTTGCATCAGCGCTATCTTTTAGGAGAGATCCCCTTCCTGGGAGATGTCTGGGATAGGGTTTGTTGGTGCAAGCTAAAAGCATGTCTGGGACCATTTTAATTATTTAACAGTTACAGTGTGGGCAATTGAATGAAAGTGATTGACTCTTTATCTTTGTGCTGTTTAATTTACCAGAGTACATGTAGTGTATTGGCTTTTTTTTTCCCAAAATGTACGTTTGGAAAAGAATGGGGTTTTTGTTAGAGAAAAACCCTAGGAGCCTTTTTTTAGAGAAAACAAGTGTCTTGAGCATTTCTTGCCTCTCTGTCCCGAACCTCTTCACCCAACAACTTCCAGAGCAATGACAATCCATTTCCAAGCTTGCATTGCTGTAACAAAAGCATTCTTCATGAAGTCCAGTTGAAAGTTAAACTAATGTGTCACTTAAGCACCCTCTAAAGAGGGTTTTTATGTCTTTTAAAAATGTAATTGGAGCTTATAAAAGTCTTTATAAATTTATATGTGAGAAAGTTATTGAGTAGTCTGAAGAACAGCTTATGCCATGGCACAGCACAGCATGGCTGCAGGCTAGATACGGCTGCTCCAAATGCCACCGCTACCCATATTATCATGAAAATATGAGTCTCTATTAATATTAAAACAAATTTTCATTAAAAAATTGTCATAACATGATTAAGTGACTTTAAAAGTTTCTTCACATTATGCATAATTTTTACAAGAGGAGAGTGTTAGAATAATCGGCAGCCAGGCAGCACCTTGCGGCAAAGGGGACTCCAAACACTTTGTGGCTACGCACGCCAGAAGGAAGTTTGCCTCTTGTTCCTTTTCATTTGCTTTCCTCTTCTCACTGCGGAAACCTGGGACTTGCTCAGCACCAGTCTTGTAGTTCAAGCCTTTTATTGCTTCCCTCTTCTTAGTCTGCTGCAGAGGAAAAGATTAACTTTCTTCTTTATAGCCTTAATTCTTAAATCTGGTCTAATATCCTCTCCCGTAGTGCATGCATTCAGTTGCTGCAAACCCAGCCGCTGCTGATGGGTTAGTGTGAAAAGAATAGCATACCCCCTACCTCCTTGTCTTTGAGTCTTGAAGAGAGTTCAAATGGTTACTCTAGTTTTGTTTTTCCTTTGATATTTACTGGCTGTGGTGCCTTCAGATGAACACCCACCCGCTGTGAAACACCCTTACAATCACACTTCTTCTCTCAATGTGTACATGCTCAGTTGCTCTCTGGTCGTGTGTTCTTCCTGTGTGCATGACTGTATTCACACACGGGACGGCTTACACGCTCACTTGACCTCATAACCCAGCCCTCTCAGGGCTCCCTTGGCATAACGTGGAAGTCAAATATTAAATCATTGGCTGTTGACTGTCCAGTTAACCAACACATCAGCTAAGCTTCAGAAGTTCAACTCTTACTGCACAATATTTCTGGCATCTGAGACATCCCACCAAAGCAGCCAAGAGAAATTTGGTTCCGAGTGTAGGACCCCTTTTCATTTACCCTGCAGCCTGGGGTAATGGCAGCAAAGCCAGATCCTACACAGCCTTCTGAGTATGCAAAAGATGATGTTTCCCCAGGCCTACCCCTTCAGCTTGACCATTGTCTGGGAAGTTTCTGGGTGCAGGGAGATATATTTAGCATTGAGGCAGCATTTGCTAGCCCTACACTTTCTTTGCTTGCAAGGAAAAGCCTGACAATCTGGTTGGATGCTTCTTGAGGGCTGGATAGATGCAAGCCAGATATGCCAGCTGGGACTCACTGTCATAACCAGTGTACTATTAGCCCTAAAACTGTATTAATTTGTAGAGGACCGCAAGTGCGCAATGGAGGTGCAGTAAAACCATGCCCAGAGTACCTGTGTCCAGATTTTCAGATCTGCTTTGGATGCTTTAGAGCTCTGCCTGACATGGGATAAGTGGAGTGACAAAGTGGCCCTTCGCAGATCTTTGCTATGCTTACACTACAGAGATGTTTGAACTGCTTGCTTACCAGCCGCTTTCCAGCTCATAATTTGTACCTGATTTTACTTTTCCTTAAAATATGAGCCTGTAAACTATAGGAGCTGGGGAATCGATTTAAGAACAGAGAGGAGTTAGGAAACCAGGGGTAGCAAACTCAAAAGCTACTTTAAATGAAGCCATCTTAGCTTGTCGGTCTGCTCCTGGGAGATCATCTCGATTCTTCTTTTAGTTCAAATTCAGGCGGCCTATCGCATAGTGGCTAGTTAGGATCAGGGGCAGAGATTTAGTTATTTTCAAAAAGATCCGTGCATGCAAAAACTCAGTGTTGGTAAGATTCATAATATAAGGCAGATTTGAATCATATCCTTGGTCTCGCCACAAAGATACACGCATTTAGTTAAAACAGCTGAAAATTCTTAATTCTTGGCAAATAAAATAAAATGAACTGGTTTTAAGCCCAGCATCAAACCTGTGAAGTGTTTGGTATGGTCATAATTTGGAACTAGCCTCCCTTTGGCCAACAATAAATTGGACTGTTCATATAAACGCTTGGTGTCCCATTTGAAGTTCAATGCTGTATCGTTTCCTGTTTTGGAGAGGGATAATCATAGTGGAGTATTGCACAAACGTCTCAGGCAGAAAGCATTTAGAGCTGAACACAGCGTCTGCCTTCGTACACAAAGATATGGACCCTTAGGATAAGTAAGTTAATGGTAAACATAAACAGGCGAGTTAATATTTGTTCTACTTGATGTTGTTGATTGGTTTAACAAATCCTTTGTGGCCCATCTATGTTGAGCAGTTCTGCACAATGCACTTGAGCTAAATTACATAACAGTTTATACAATCACAATTGGTAAATTGTGTCTCAGACTGTAAAGTCCTATCCAGTAATCCTGCCATATTTCTAAAGCAAATTGCTCCTTAATTGAAACCTGCTTCAATATAAAAATACAGCCTTTTCAATGAGTCATCCTTTTTTTCCCCCTTACACTTTGTAAAGGCTTCCAGCAGTTTAAAGTGAGGGTTAATTTTGCATTAAGACCATTGCCTCCTAGTTTCTTTCAAATAAAGCCAGGGGAAGTTCAGGGGAAGGCTCTTTCCTTTGATAATGAAGCTCTCCATGTTAATGATGCATGCAGGCTCCCTCAGATCCTCTGAATTAGAAATACTCGTGTGTGCGCGCGCTACTCTGCTTCATTAACATTAAGGAGAGGTAGATTGGTGGCTATTTAGGGCACAGTGAAATCGCTGGCTATTTAGGGCAAATGGAAATGGTGCTAATTGTGGCTGGTAATTCCATTAGTAGGATACTTCCATTTTGGTGTCTGTTTGGCATATAGGTGAAAAAAACCAAGCGCACTGACATCCTTTCAAGGGAAATGCAGTCTCAGGCTCACTGTTGTCTTGTACCAGTTAACTTCCATGCAGACCATGTTTTTCAGGTTCCCCAAATATTTGTTTTGGTGTGCTGGCACTCTACCAGGAGTAGGGTATGTGTTTGTGGGCGGCAACACCTCAAGCAAGGTATGTAAAAGGCAAGGACACAGCATTCCAGGTCAAGGAAACCCTAGAGATTTCAGGCCATAAGATTATCTCTTGCTCCCTTTCCTGCCTGGGTCATGAACAAACTTCCAGGTGAAGGTCAGGGAATCCAGACTACCATGGTATGAAACCATGCAAAGCCTTCTTCCTCAGAAAGGTTTTCCAGAGTAAAAAAATGCCATTTTCAAACCAAAGATTCTCCAGTAAAGGCTCTCTATCTCTCTGTCCCAAAGACTGAGAACAATTAACTGAAAAGAAAGTTGGTAGTGTCTGAAGCAGTCAAAGGTCTATCCTAGCTTTGAAGTCTAGGGAGAGAGGACTTAGAATCATAGAATCATAGAATGCTTTGGGTTGGAAGGGACCTTCAGAGGTCATCCAGTCCAACCCCCTGCAGTGAGCAGGGACATCTTCAACCAGAGCAGGTTGCTCACAGCCCCCTCCAACCTGACGTGGAATGTTTCCAGGGATGGGGCCTCCACCACCTCTCTGGGCAACCTGGGCCAGTGCTTCACCACCCTCATTGTAAAACACTTCTTCCTTATATCCAGCCTAAATCTCCCCTCCTTTAGTTTAAACCCATCACCCCTTGTCCTGTCACCACAGGCCTTGCTAAAAAGCCTGTCCCCATCTTTCCTCTAGGCCCCTTTCAGCACTGCAAGGCCGCACTAAGGTCTCCCCGCAGCATTCTCTTCTCCAAGCTGAACAACTCCAATTTTTATAGCCTGTCCTCGTAGCAGAGGTGCTCCAGCCCTCGGATCATTTTTGTGGCCTCCTCTGGACCCGCTCCAACAGCTCCATGTCCTTCTTGTGCTGAGGGCTCCAGAGCTGGAACTTGTCTGGTATAAGTAGGCATACTGGGAAAGATGTATTTCACTCAACTGTAACCACCTGGAAGTTAGTGGTCTAGTTTAAGATATTTATTTAAGGTGCCTTTATAAGCCTCTTAACAAGATTGGTGTCCAACAGAGTTGGAGTCACACTTAATTCACTAGCTAGTGAATTCACATTCACATTCACTAGCTAGTGAATCTATATGGCTGGTGTGCAATTGCCACCTGACTTCCTGACCGATCGATCAGACGATGTGTATCCCTCCCTATATCCCAGCAGGATCGCCCCTTCCAGGCTTTATTCTCTGTCTTTAAGACTTCTTGGAAGTACTGGGGACAAGTCCCTGAGAAAAGTGATTCAAGCTGTCTCACCAGACTTCTCCAGTGATGAAGAGTAAAATGAGTAAAGAGCAAAACCCCATGGATGGGGCTTTGAGCAACCTGATCTGGTTAAAGATGTCCCTGCTCACTGCAGGGGGGTTGGACTAGATGACCTCTACAGGTCCCTTCCAACCCAAAGCATTCTATGATTCTATGATTCTATGATTTACGTTGCACGGAGGATGGGTCTCAGTCTCCGTCACTTGCTGTGGCGTTGTGCACCTTTGTAACTCAACAAGGCGATTTCTGATGTGCAGGAGAGTTTAATGTTGCACCACATTATGTGTGGTGTGCTTCTGCTGCTAGAAATGTTTTCCTGAATACCTGTGCAGGTGCTGATAACTGTGGCAATAATGTGCTTGTTGTCATTTACTTGCTTAATTAGCAGCCTAATATCCTGGTCCAGTTAATGCCTATAAGAGGAGGTTTATTAGTAGTACGAAAGCTGTTTAAGCCTTATTAACTCCTTCCAGTCAGTTTCATTGGTCTGCCAATATCTTCTGGTTGAGTGATTCTTTGTTGATTCACACTTCTCCTGTTTCCCACTGCTGTTTATCAGCTGAATGTTTCTGGGTAACCAGAAAGTCCTTTGCCAAAGTGACAGCCACCAGAATAACAAAAAAAGCCAGAACTGATTTTAAAAGAGAAAAAAAAAAAAATCTGCAGGCAACCCTCCCCAGGATGATTGCTATTGTAGTTATGTATTGTCTCCAAAGCAGCAAGGGGAAAAACAACCAAAAATTGCAAATACAAACAGGCAAATTACAGGATGACATGAGTTTTAGCACTGTCTATCTTGGGTAAGTAAGCCATATCCAGTCTGGAACGTTGGGTAATATGCTGAGATGTCTGGTTGTAGGGTAATACTCCAATATTTAGAAATACATTTTAGATATGCTTAAAGGAGGGGGGTTTTTTTGAGCTCAAATGCCAAAACTGACTAAGTGGCCTAAAGGTGAAACTGCCAACTTGCCTTGATCCTGCAGCAGCACTTGATTCATGTATAAATCTGCTGCATCCATCTTTATGGCAGAATCATTGCCCCAGGGTACCCTGGCAAGCCAGCAAGGCTTCTCTTCAGCTAAGAATGAGATCTGCAGTCCTGGGATGTGTATCCCTAGCAATTCCCCATGCATAATGTGAAGAATGCAAGAAGCAAGAAAAAAATTGTTGCAGTTGTGCAGCTGCAACCCTAATATTCTTACAAGCACGCCTACTGTTGGCAGGGCCAGAGATGGGAGATGCTGGTGGTGATGAGGTAAGACCCTTGCTACAATTTTGGATGCTTCCATCAGAGCTCCTCCCGTATCTTTAGCAGCATAGCCAGCCCTGCATCAATCCCTTTGCAAGCCAGCTGGGATCATGCTCAGGGTGGGGAATAACCCCTGCCACTTGCTACAGAGAGATGCATCAAATTCTGAGACAAGCTTAGGCAGTCTGTGCATGTGTGTGCAGTAAGGGGACAGGGAGGAGATTCTTAGGCTAGGATTTATTCTTCCTGAGTTTTGATACCAAAATGTAATTTGTAATGTGGAAGTCTTTGTCACCCAAATTCATTCAGGTCATGGAGCAACATCAGCTTCAGAGAACATTTTAGCTCACCTCATATCTGACATCTTCTGGAGGAGCTTGATGCTCCTTGTTGCTTCTAGGAGAGGAGACCTTCCCAGTCTCATTCCAAATGTGAAGCAATAACACAGTATAGCTAATCAGAGCATAGTTTCAACCATGGTTTCCATCAGTTTCAAGAGCTGTTGTAAGAATGCAAGATGCTGAGGACTGGAGGTAAGATCTTTGTTTTGAAGAATCGACTTATGATCAGGTGTCCCTGATCAGACATGAAGAGGCAATGGGTGTTCAGTGTTTGAACATCGGAAGGGTTAGCTGCATTTCAGCTTTATCTTTTCCTTCACGTAGTTTGTTGCCTTCAACAAAGCAGTTCCTGAAAGCACAGTATTCTGTATCTCTGGACTTTACCTTACACGGCCTTCCATCCTGGGGAAACTGGCAATCATAGCAGTAAGAGGTTATTCTGGCCAGACGCCCACATAATCAAGATCAGTTTAGCATAAACGGAAAAAAGTCTATGATGTGCAGGAAAAAGACAGAGCCTGCCCCTGGAGAGGAAGTCAAGTTGGGTGGTTATACCCATCCCAGCTTCACTGTGTTATTTCCTATTTTTAGTAGAGAAGGTCTCCAAAGGCTCAAATCTAAAGGGTTTATGCCCACTCATGATATCATTACTGCTATTGATCTCTTCAGTGAGTTTTTTTTTCTCTGACTAGATAGGACAGGAATTAGGAGTGCAAAGTTCTACTGGAAAAAGGGTTTGAGTTCTCATTTGGATGTTCAGAAGAACTGTTGTACTACAAGTTCACCCATTTTGTGAAGGCTTTCATCACTCTGCAGCAGCCCCAGCATGCTGACCTGGATGCAGAGCAGCTTTATGAATTACACAGGATTTTTGCACCTTGGGCCTTTTGACCGCTCAATTGTGAGTGAGTAATCAGAAAACTCTATCAAATTTCATGAAGATGAAGATCCTAAAAGATGAACCTGATGCTCATGAGTCTGGTGGATAGGGAAATACTCCGACAGCGTAGGAGTTGGTACCCTGGCTGTTGCCGCTGCTCTGCTTCGGCAAATTTTCTCCTCTGTGCCTTTATTCCCCCACCGTTTGTCTCTCTTTCTCTTTTTATGGCACTTCAGGCAGAGATCGTTTCTTACCGTATTTGTAAAGAACTACACAAATGAAGTCACATTCTGAGAGAGAGCCAGCATATACTACTGTAATTCAAATAAAACCAGAACTGTAAAGGTTGCAAAATGACAGAGTTCTGTGATAAAATGTGATTATTCTTTTTTTTCCTCCAGAAAAGAGGCTCCAGACGTTCCCTATAATTTAACTGTGACTGACAGTAGGAATAAGACAACCACGGTCAATTATGTCCCTGATACTTTATCAAACCTGTACGGCTGGGTGGTTCTCCTTTTGGATAAAGAGACTTATGTGTTGACATTTGACAACCCTTTGGTCAGCAAACAGCTCCAGGTAACACGGGAATTTTTTTGTAATTTCAAAATTATATTTGGAAGAGCTAATCATGTTTTCACCTTCCTGGGTGAGCAGAGAGAGTGAAAAACTGTTAAGGGCACTGAGAAAATCTCTGTATATTTATACGCAGGGCTTAGATATGATGACCTAGTCTCTGAAGCTCTCAGTAGTAACTTGGAGCAGGAAGGTGATTTTGGACGTCTTAGATGAAAGTTCAGTGTGGTGCTTAGGAATCAAGACAATTTGTACTACCTTAAGACATACTGAAGCACGGTTTTCAGAAGACAATGTTCCTCTGCACCTTTTAAAGGTGATGAGAGGAGTTGATTTTGTCTGCATTCACCATCACCTTCTGCTTAATTTTACGTCTCTCTTCCATGTTTCCAATACACATTTTGCAAAAGAATATGTTGCCTGTGAGGAGCACCATCCTTTTTATCCCTTCATACTGCACTCTATGGAGCTCTAATCACAGACAGAGGCGTGTTTATTTTGGTTCCCTCTTCTCTAGTATTCAGTGACATTTAGCAACTTCATGACTGGGAATTACTTGCTGGTGGAACACAAAGGTCTTCCTGCCCATCCTGAGGTTGTGGTGTCCTGTGGGACAAGGACTGGACAGCCACTCCAACTGCTGCCTTCATATGGACATCACAGGAGCTGTGACTGGTATCTTGACAGCAGACTGAGGAAGCTAACCTATTTGGGTAAGTGCAATATGAGGGATGCAATGTACCTTTTTGTTCAAGAATGGTGACAGAGCTGATGTCTTTTTAATTTAAACCCCCAAACTACATAAGGCCTTAGAAACAAGGCCATCTTTCAATGGCCTTTCAATAAGTGAGAGGTCCTTCAAAAAGATCAATCAAATAGGTAAATGCATGTACATCAGGTCTACCTCTATCTGATCTCTCTGATGCCTGATCTATCAATAAAAGGAATGTATCATAAATAGTGGGTGATGTGACATCAGTTGAATTTGAATTGGTGTTTTGGAGAGGAAAAGGCACTAAATTCCACTAATGATCTCTGTTGTCAGCTGGTCCCATATCACATGTATCATTAATAAATCATGTGCAGTCTATCTAGGTTGAGCCCACTGAAGGCAATAGGATTACTGGGCGAGAATTATATTTATTCAAGTTTCTTTTATTCTTTTAAATTTGGGACACTTTCTGCAATTTCCATTCTCAAGCAAAAGATTTTATAAGGGTCTAAGTTCTACATGTAAAAGGCAAGGTAATGATTGTTCCCATTATTAATAATAGTAGAACCAGGAATCACAAAAATATTTGAGTGTCTTTGTGAAGCATAGCTTATCCTTCATGACTGTCATACAGAGAAGCTACAGAATAAAGATGCTGATTTTCTCAGTAACAGAAAAATTTGTCACTGATCGAATCCATTAGTTTTAACGAATTTCTCTTGATTTGCACTGATGAGATGGCATGCAAATGGCTTTCTCATGTAGGAACTGTTTAGGAATGAACAACTAGAACCATCAGTGGACAGTGGAGAGGAGAACCTGGCTGGAATGAGGGCATGAAAATCATCCAGTGTACATTTGAGGAGAAATGGGGAAGCCCATACCTTAACCTCAGTCCGAGGGTCACACTTGCTGCATCCATCTCTGGTCCTGCGGCCAACTGGCATTGCACAGCTTGTGTCCGTACAGCTTAACATTTTCTCTCTTAAAACAGGCTGGATGCACCCAGGCTTTAAATTAGGAGACATCCCTGTCCTGTGCTAACTCCCAAACCGTAATGGTCACCATCTGGGAAAGGACATTGGTCTGGGCCAAAGCTGTGCCAGGAACTTGGCCAGCAATATAGCCATGGAGATTATTTGGGTCCAGCTCTTCATTCAATGTCCTGGCCCTGTTTAGATACAGTACAGATATAGATTGGCTAGTATATGTCTAGCTGTTGAGTCTAAGCCTCACCCAAGATCATGCCAGGTATCTGCTGAAAGAAGAAATATGTTTTTATTATTTCAGGTTACTAACAGTGTAAATTTGTTCTTCCAAATATAAAATCCAACTGTTTTCCAGTTTGCACATCCTGAATTGCACTTTCATAAATAGGGCAACATGGGAAAGCTCAGAAGATGACACCTATATCTTGGCCTCTTACTACTGATGAAAAAGAGGAGGTGACAGTCTTGGGAAGACTGGGACAAAGTGATCTGGCCGGCATATGTCACTCTTGCATCATAGATACTTTCTTGTCCTTCTCTTGCCTTCTTTTCATCTTGATTTTCATTATATGAAGAGCTCGTTGTTGTTCCTTGTTTTAATAGAGAGAGAAACAATCACCCAGAGTACACAAAGGGAAATTTATGAAAACACCTAACGTGTATAATTCATGCTGTGAACATTTTCAGCAAGGACTTCTATAGCAGTGAGATCAATAATTCAGTGTTGGGTACCTAATATCTAGTGCTGTTGGTAGGGTAAAGGTCTGAAACAAAGCGAGCAGATTCCTAGCCCTGATGTGCCATTTAATTTCTTTCCTAATCTCCACTGTGCAGGCTGAGAGGGTGAGGATAATTAGCCATCAGAGCAGACTCATGGCATGTGGTGGACTTTCCATCACTCAGGGTCCTTAGATGATGCTTGGCCGTCTTTTCAGAGAAATATGCTCCAGCTCTACGAGAAGCTATTAGAAACCTCATGAGGTGAGATTCACGCTCTGTAGGAGGTCAGAGAAGGCTGTCACAATAGTCCCTTCTGGCCTTAAAAACCCACCAGTCCACGCACCGATCTGGAGAGGACAACGCTTGAAAGTCCGGCCTTCAGAACACGTTCCTGCCTAACTCTGCAAGCTTGGGTTTTTTATTTTTTATTTACATTTAACTATATGAAATAATTAGCCAACTAATTAATCCCGTTTACAAGCTTTGTCGGATTCTTCAGCTGTCAGTCATGCCCGAGCCCGGGGCCGGCGTTGAGTCTCAGCTCCCTCCTTCATCTGACTTGGTCTCCATGGCTACAGGCTGCATCTGCTGACACCCCACTCTCTATTTACTGCTTAATTAAGAATTTCACGCTCAGCCCTTATCTGCTGCTAAGAACAAGAACACACTGTTAAGAAACTCCAAATTTAGGCTGCTGCTCAAGGAAAGCCTTTCTTGTCGTCCTGACTGCGTGGAGCCTCTTTAACTACCCTCTTGGCAACTGCGCTGCCACCCTTCAATCAAAAATCATTAAATGGGGCAGAGATAATGAGCATGTAGCATATCAAAAGGAGGATGTTTGCTCGGGCTAAAGAGGAAAAGCTGTAAGGGCCTATAAGCAGCCGCCACTTCAAAGGGAGAAGGGGTTGATAAAGAGTCATTTGTTCCTGTTTGACTTATGTAAAAGGTCTGGTATGTCGGAGTCCCGTCTCGCAGACGCGGGTCCCCCCTCTCGGTGCTCGTGTGTCAGCAGTCAGGCAGCTGGGCGCAAACAGCATCAGCCCAAGCATATAATCACTTGACTCCGCACCGACAATGGGCACTTGTAGGGGGTGGCGGAGGGAGGGCTGCGGGACAATGGGAAGACAATTATTGCAGCTGCTCGGGAGGGCCATAATTCTTCCTGCAGAAAGTAGCCGGCTCTTGCAGGGCGGAGGGGAGAGCTCGAGCGTATTAGTCATCCTTCGACTTTTGGAAGCACTTCACCGTGCCGGTGGGGTTTCGACAGCTGCTGGTGTACCGCCTCTTTCCAATAATTGTACATTCTGGCAGAGGTCAACTTACTTTTGACCCTCTGCCTTTGTGCCCATCAGAAAGCCTTTTAGGGCAAATGGTGGGGAAGTGGCAGGGGTGCATTACATCCAAAATTAACGTCAGTAAATACGTATCAGATGCCAGCTCATTCACGAGCAGGCTCCTGAATTCACACAGCCTTTTGCTCAGGCCCGCATTGGGGGGGAAAGGGTAGAGAAGGGGAGGGAAGCCCCCAAGACTGCGAAGATATTGTTATTCAAACGAAGCGGGCAGCTGAATGAAGCCACCTTGGCCAGCAGTCTGCGTTGGGCTCAGGCTTTCTCCATGCCCCCCCCTTCCATCTGAAATTGCCCAGCGTCGTGCAAGTGTTTGTTTATCTCTGGGGGAGAAAAAAAAGGTCTGTCTAACACAGAAGGCAAGAAAATATACCATATGGAGGGGATTAAAGGAGTTAAGTTGCCCTAATGTTTTGCATACTTCCAGTTTTGTAGACTAGACCTTGGCATGGGACAATGCAGGGGACGCTGAATGGGGAGAAATAATTGTAATGGAGAGTTCTTCTTCGATGTGGGCTACGTATCCAATGATCCTGTTAACAAAGGTACTCACTGCTACCTACATACATCAACCCTGTTAACTAACCCATGAGTCCCTTTGAAAATAATCTTTTCAGACCATTTTAAAGGAATCTGCACTGAAGGCTAGATAACTCCATGTCCCTGCTGGATGCTGGGTGAGGGGGAGGTGAGGAAGCTTGGGGCACCCTGTGCCGGTCATTTCTACATCGGCAGCTTTGCTCTGACGTTATTCATCTTCATAGCATCATCCTGATTTTCTCTGGGGCACCCCATGTCTTGACAGAAGTGTTCCTCAGAGGTCACTGATGGGCACTGAAATTGGTGCGTGGCTCCCTGAAACACTGATGGGCTGTGGCTCAGCCTTGTTTCAGGAGAGTGGTCCTAACATGACGTGACCATGCTGAATCAAAAAAACTTATTGTAACAAGGAAGGTGGAAAGAAACATCACACTGGGACATCTGGGATATTTTTAGGAGAAATATCCTGTGTAAATTACGGTAATAACACTATGAGCTTTTTAAGTCTGTTACAAATACGAGCATATGGTGCCACAGCGTGGTACTGCTCCTTGGTTAAGGTCTCTGGGCAATACTGGAATTGGCTAAAACCCAGAGATGTTGTTTCCTTTTTGTTCACTTTTGAAGGGTTTAAAACATTTTCTTTTGGAATGAAACAAAGCGTTGGGTTGCTCCATCTCCAGATTTCTCTTGGCTTTTTTCTCAAATTGAAGTGCTTGACACAAACATTATTGAAAACATCACTGAAAGGATTATCAAACTTTTTATTTACCCCAAATACATTTTTCAGTAGACACAACTTTTATGGAGACAGGTCATCCTGCTGACTTTGCCCAAGCTACTCATGTGTGAGTTGTTAAGAGGGCCTGAGGCCCAACCTCACATTACTGCTGTGTCAGAAGCAGGTTTATAGTTTCCATAGTTCTTAAAAAAAAATAATTCGATTACACTTATTGTCTTTTCTAAATTCCTAAAGAACGATCTCACTTCCATTAGACTCTGTGGGTTTTTGTAATTGCTTTGTATAGGAGAAAAAAACAGGCCTGTAAGAATGTTTGTTTCTAATATTAAAATACAGACAATAAATAAGCAAAGATATTTTCTGCAGCCTTATTGCTCAGGGGTAAAGGAGAATCCTAGGTGAAAGACCTAGAGAATGGAGTTAATTTGTTACAGAAGACTGGTTGTACAGGCATGAGTCTTTTCTTCCAGCTAGATAAAACCAGCCCTGTTTCAGTTGTTTCAGAAGGTCAGTTGACCAGATGTGGGCTGCTCAGTGGCCTCCGTGAAATGAAATGTCAGTTCTTAGCAAAGAGGTGCCCTTTGTAACAGACACAAAGAGAAAAATCAACCTTCTCCTGGAGGATGAGCTCCTGTCCTTCTGGCATGGCAGCAGAGAGACCAGAGAATGTAACAGCTACAGAAATAAGATGATGAAATGCCCTTATGTCAGGGATGGTCTTTTGACTGTGCGATCTCTGCAGGAGGAATTTCATGCCTTCACCTCCGCCTCTACAAATATTCATCTGCTGTAAGCAAGATGTGTCCATTAACCCAAATCTAATATTTTTTTTTTTTAATACATCTCTTCTCCTCACTGCCGTGTTCCCGTGATACCATATTTCTGGGTACCTCCTGTAACAGATCCCGGTAGAGGATGACAAAGTATCCTCTCCCAGGTTCTCCAGTTTTTAGAGGTGTGCCTCACTGTGTTGCTGATTGTGCTGTCTGAAAGTTTTGATTTTCCTGTGATGTATGTTAGCCCAATTGATGTTAAATAGCACGGAGTTGCTTGTTATTTGTAAGTCAGGCTATTGGAGCCATTTATCCTAGTTTCAGCCCTTCCTAATATCCACGGGCAAAATTTCCCATCACTGCAAAGCTGATAAAAGACTAAGTTGCTCCTCCTTCATGTTCACTCAAGGAGCCCTGAACCAGAAGAAAGTTACCGGGGAGTATCGTCAAGAAGGCCTATATTTATGATTCACAGCCCAAACATCCAGGAAGAGCTGTAATAAGACAGAAAATTGATGAGCCTTATAAAGGTTTTATACAACTAAACCCTGGAGCCTTATAACTACATTTTGTGAAGAGTCACCTTAATTCAATGTTTACTGATGACGTCCTTTGTCTGTATTGCCTATATCTCTTCCTGTCCTGTACAAAACCAATGATAACGTACTCGGCAGGAAAACAAAACAACCAGCAGGACTGTGTCACTGTAGTCTTGATTATTCCCAAGGCCTGTATCTCTCCTGTTTTGATCAGTTTTTAGGAGTATTTGTGGGAAATGGCAACAAAATACTACTGATTCACAACCGTCGCACTTTACACCCTGCCGATATAAATAATTGTGTAAGTTGCAGGGCTGTGGAGAATTCGGCCCCCGATTCCTGCACTCATGTGGAGGGTATAAGTGATTTATAATGGTTTGACTTGTCATGCTCTGTGGTTGGATGACACTTCAAATATGAGAAACTTTTATCCTTGCCCTGACTCTGGACGTGACTGTACTGAGTTAAGTCTTAACGGTTCCTTTCTTCACTGTGTAAGGGGACTGAACCCCTTTATGAGGCCCGTATAGCATATTGATCAAGTTTTATGTCCCCTCAGGATTTAATTAGAACAGCTTTTCTCTGAACAATACAAACATCCTTAATTAGAAAATTGCACTGTAATGCCTGCAAAATTAAGCAAAAAACCACGAACAAATCTGACAAAATATGTTTATCGATGAAAGGATAGTGTCAGGGCTTGGTTCTCTCAGTTTTCCTAAGACTGATGTAACACCTTTGACTCCTGATTTGCCCTGCTATAAGTGAGAAGAGAAGGAAGGCCACCATAACCACAAAAGTACCCATAGAAGAGTATTGTCTAAAAGCCACGTGAACTCTGTGTCAAAGACTTTAAATTAGCATCTTCATGTCATTCTTTCTCCTCAAAGAGAGAGTGTGGCCACCCAAAGACATGATGCTGTTCAGTTTGAGATCTGTGTGACGATTTGGGGCAGATTGGCTTGACTGATGTATGGATCAGATCACAGCTACCACTGGGAGAGAAGGTGACACTGAAGAACAGGGCTGAGGCACCTGATTACTAATTAATCAGACATGAGAAAAACCTCATGGAATCAGTTTCTATTTAATTATGGAAGCCTCATTTGGCATAGGAGCATATGTTGCTAACTCAATCGAGTGCTTTCAACTGACATCAAATAGTAATTATCAGAAAGAATCAAGTTTTTTGATTATTCATACTAATTTATAGAACACTTAAAATTAATGAACCTCAGTTATTTTAAATTTGCTCAGTTGCACTGGGAGAAAAGAAGGGAGGTAGGGAAGGACGGTTTTCACAATTTAAAAGTACAGAGACTTGTTTAAAGATGAAATAAGTAAATTACAATATGGCATGAAATCCCATCGGTGGGTTGATACACACGTAGGAAAGTTCCTGGCATGTTCTGGAACTGAGGAAAGTTCTGACAATGGTTTCATTTATACAATTCTTCTACCCCCCAAAAAATCTTCCAATGACATTTTAGGGTCACCATAAGGGGTTGGGCAGTGGACAGGAGTTTTATCTGTTTGTCAGAGTGTTTCTATTTTAACCTACAGTTGTTCCAGTCTGGTGACTGAAAGGAAATGCCTTTATATGCCACTGGAGAGGAAGAGGAGGTAGCCCTTTAGCTGGGTCTGAAGCAGTTTTCCCCTGCTCCTCTTAGGTTGATTTGCATTATCCTGGCCCTTCTCCTGCTGACAATATACTGGCACAAAGGTTACAACTGTGATAATTGCTTCTGACCTCTTTTCACAGTAGAGAACACAGGGTCCCTGTCTTCAGTCTACAAAGTCTGACTAATTAAAGCACCTCTTTCAGATACCAGATTTGGGGGGGGGGGAAAATCAAAACTGAACTACAAAACAAAAGCTGTAATTCGCTGTTTGAGCCAGTTAATACATTATGCATTCAATGGTGTAATATCGCTTGTGTTAGTGGAACTGCTGTGGATTTATAGTGGGATAAATGAGATTTGTGTTCCAGCCTAGAATTTCTGATTGTTGAATGTTTTCTTTTAGCTGTTTCTAATGAGTTGTCTTGAGACCCTCCGTATCTGTAAATTAAAATGTGTTTGTTTAATCCTTTCTCAAAGTACAAAAAAGACAAAAATGCTTAGAAAACATAGAGTTATTCTTAAAAAAAATCTGTTTGTTAGAAATTTAACATATTGTCAGAAAATCACATGTAGCAATTGATTTACTATGATTTTTCTTTTTTTTGGTGTTAATTTGTAAGGCCTTGCTGTAAGTCCCTAAAATTCTCTGTCTTCAGTCACAGGAGCTGACTTGATTCAGGTCACATTGAAAGAGAAGGAAAGAACGGCTTTACCTACCCCAGGTGGGTGACAGTCTGTGTCTGAAAGGCTTGGTCTGGGAGTCACACCATTTCTTTTTTACTGCTTTTTCAGAAATAGATTGCTATTTTTCGCTTCAATATTTTGTACATCTATCAACCCAACAGGGGTGCTTGGCATTCATTTAAGCATTTCATTGAACCATATCTACCATTGCTGATGATAAATGTATGATTCCGCAGCATAAAAGACTATAAACTTTTGTTAAGAAATACTATAGCAGATCAGAAAGGTCACAGAGAATGTAAGACTACAGCGTGTTTTAGTGCTCCATAGTGATCTTGCTGTAATAGCCTGACGTTACTGCACAGTTACATGTCGAATCAGACAGAAAAATACACCGGAAACAAGGGAGACCTCCAAAGTTTAGTCTTAGTTGCACAGCTGCCTTGCTGCGTATTAACAACCATAATCATTTACGTGGCACTAGGGTTTAGAGACCTTTTTGCAGAGCGTTTCCCTTGAACAAACAAGTAATGGAAACACAGACCCAGCCTTAAGGAACTTCACCTGTGTTTAATTTCTCCGTGTTTCCGTGCTGGCAACGGAGGGTTTTTCTGCTCTGCAATGTTACTGAGCAGGGTCTAGCCCCCCACACTTAGGCATGAGCTTGCCCCTGTATTTTCAATACCTAATGAAGCCCTCCTCAAGAAAAAAAAAAAGCCAGAATTTCCTTTACAGTGGTAGGACAGAGGTAGGTGCTTGTAGAGGCCTCCAGAGGGAGGCCCTGCCTGCATTAGTTCAGGGCTTACTAAACTTAGCGTACAGGATTTCCCCCTGGAGGCTTTCCTGCCTCTCTTGATGCCAGAGCAAACTTAGGCAATTAATTTATGAAGACTGGCTCATTACCTCTCTAAAATACAAGTGCAAGTTATGCACCCACATTTTGTGAATTTAATTTCTGCCGATATTTTCCTGATGCTAAAGCTCAGAAGTTTCCTTTTGGATTGAGCTGAAAAATAAATCTTTGGGGAATGAGCAGGAGTTGCCATGTGTCTCAGTCAAGCTGGTTTTCCAAGGCAGGTCTTCATTAGCCCTTGCAATGGGAAGACTCCTGTTTTTCTGAGGGCTAACAAGCTTCTGAGAGTTCATCACTCATGTTTTAAAATCTTTCATACTTTGGGAACGTATGGAAATTCCCATTCCCTGGGAATTCAATCTGCTTTCTAGAGCACTGGGGGGGAAAAAATACATGAGAAGAGTTAGCACTTTCTGGTAGGGCTACTTACCATTTTGATCCAAGCACAGGTGACTGCTTTTATTTTCATTTGTTCATCTTAATTTTGTGTTCAAAGTGCTCAGAGCTTTGGATGGCATAAATAAAACGCAGTTGCTTGTGAAGCATATTCACAAGGTGTATCATAAGCTAAGTATGACAGACCTCAAGATTTTGATGGGTCCCAAAGAATTTGAATCTGTTTTTTTCAGTTATCTCCCTACCCTTTAACTTTGAAAACATGGTCCTGGGAGAGATCTTTTTTCCCATCCGGCAGCTTCCTTTAAGCATGGAAGATAACAAAGAGCAGTTAGTGTTGCTTCATCAGTGACAAAAGGAGGATGTTAATGCCACAGATGCTTGACTATCAAAGAAATGGTAATTCTCCCAGCTACCGAAAATGATAATTCTGCCTTTGTATGTCCTGTTTTGTAGCTCCTTCTGATGCTGTCTTGAAATGGTCGCACCCAGAGACATGGAATGATGTGGAAAAAGGTTGGGGTGGATCCAACCACAGCATCCCAGGCCCCGGGGAAGACGTCATCATCTTACCTAGTAAGGAAGGAAGGAAAGGTGTTTAATTTCTGTAGGGGTGCTGGAGTCTGTTTACATTAGGATATGTATTTGTGTTGCAACATGGGCTCCTTGGCACTAGTGTCCATTCTAGCGTGTGAAGGACACCACATTTATTCCTCATCACATTAAAATCTTGGCTACAGTACAAAACCATGATTTTCGGAACAGAATAATCATTCTTTTCCATTTACATATACACACAAACGCACACACGCTTACTTACTCATACTGATGTTCAAGCTTAATTATACGCAGGGACTTTATTTCCAGAGCAGAAAATTTGCAAGACCCAAAATCACAGCTCACAAAGTGCTCATCTCTTGACCCACCTCTCTGTTTTGTGCAGGGAGCATATTTTACATTTCCACAATTATACCACCTTCCATTTTATTTTCCTGTTACAATTCCCACTATCAATGATAAAGTCTCAATCCATTTGCTGTGGATGCCTCCCAGATGTTTTAGCTTACGTCTGTATTTCAACCTCAGACTTGAGTTACATTTAAATCCCAGCTCAGTTTACAACCTTATTGCGTGAACAACCTTATTACGTGAACAACCTTCTGAATTCTAGCTAATTTTGGACTAGATGACCTCTAAAGGTCCCTTCCAACCCAAAGCATTCTATGATTCTGAAAATATTAGTCAACTTGCAGTGAAATCTGGAGGAGAAAACTTGTGATAACCTTTTTACCTAATAGCTGGCCCTGCTTTGATCAGGAAGTTGGACTAGATGATCTCCTGAGGCCCCTTCCAGACATAATTATTGTATGACTGAGTACTGCATCCAGCTCTGGAGCCCTCAGCACAAGAAGGACATGGAGCTGTTGGAGCGAGTCCAGAGGAGGCCACAAAAATGATCCGAGGGCTGGAGCAGCTCTGCTACGAGGACAGGCTGAGAGAGTTGGGGCTGTTCAGCCTGGAGAAGAGAAGGCTGCGGGGAGACCTTAGTGCGGCCTTGCAGTGCTGAAAGGGGCCTAGAGGAAAGATGGGGACAGGCTTTTCAGCAAGGCCTGTGGTGACAGGACAAGGGGTGATGGTTTTAAACTAAAGGAGGGGAGATTTAGGCTGGATAGAAGGAAGAAATTGTTTACACTGAGGGTGGTGAAGCCCTGGCACAGGTTGCCCAGAGAGGTAGTGGAGGCCCCATCCCTGGAAACATTCCAGGTCAGGTTGGAGGGGGCTCTGAGCAACCTGATCTGGTTAAAGATGTCCCTGCTCCCTGCAGGGGGGTTGGACTAGATGACCTCTAAATGTCCCTTCCAACCCAAAGCATTCTATGATTCTATGATTCTATGATTCTATGATCTTATGAATACTGTGCGGTATGTATCTGAAATACTCTGGGACCTGGTGGTGGCTCCTCCTCATTTGTTTGAAACCAGATAAGTCTCTCTGCCTACTACAGCTCCACTTCTGGAAATGGGGATAACACTGCTCCATGTCTCTTCCTCTTCCAGCTGGTTTTGGCTTATGAAGTCTTTGTGGAAGGAAGTTTCTGTTGCTTTGTGTTGCTCTGTGTTGGCATTTGGGTGTGGAGCCTCAGTCACGGTTAGGACTTCTCTGTCCTGTGTCATTAAAAGTTTTTTTTATATATATATATATATATATATTTCAGATTAAATTAAGAATTATGTTCAACCTGCAATTAATATTTAGTTCAATCTTCAGTTTTCTGACAAATGTTAAAAAAACATGTTGTTTGAAATAACGCTTTTCTTCACTTTTTTGGGGGAACTTTCATTACACCGAAGAGTAGATAATGTCCATTTTCTGATTAGGTCCCTATTTCCTATCAAAGCAGCACAATGTGTTTTTTTCAGTTCTGTCATCTCACTAGCTATAATGCATAAATGTGGTTAAGTGTTTGTAAGTTCAGAGGCCAGAGAAGGCACAGAAATGTCCCTCCAGGCATTTGTTTATTTCCTGTAGGTCCTGTCCCCTATGTGCATCTAAGGTAACAGTAAGCACATATGTTTAGGCTTCTTAACCTGTTTCTTGTCATTACAGTTAGTAGAGCTGGAAGAGTTACTGAGCTGACTGAATGTGGGTATCTAATGTGAATTGAGTTGTTCTTCACTGATGGTATTATGTAGAGCTCCAAGGCTCAAGTCACTTGCCTATATGAAGATATCTAGTGCTGTTTGAAGCACTCCGGGAGCATCCTGCCTAGCCAGGTGAAACCCTAGATGGTCACAGATGTCCCCTATGTCATATTTGCCAGTCCTGTGTGAGGTCTCAAATACCCAAGGGCATTTCAGATAGTACTAAATGCCTAAATGAATTTACTATGGTGGGAGCTTAGACTCTTAGCTCTCATCAGACAGCTCAGTTCAGATGCCATATATCGAGGCCTGAACCTCATTTCTCCAGAGCATGTTCAGCAGCACGTGAGATAGGAACCTAGCTTGCAGTTAATATATGTCCTCTGAACCATGATGTGAAGGTCTACATCTATTTCCCTTGACAGCATAAGCAACACTAACATCCATGTAAAGGTCTTGCCAGTGGGAAGCTATACCAGAACAGGGGATTGACTCCCAATCTCCAAAGTCCAAATGCTGCACCCAAAACACTAGACTTGCTTTCCTCTTCCAACAACATTACTCCAGCTGCGCAACTGGTACTTCATGTTGAACATATGTCTGCTTGCCATTCAGAAACACAGAAAGTGTCCTTTCTCTCCTGTGCTCCCTGTTTCCTACTCCACTCTCACCTCCATTATATCTGACCCCTTATGCAGGCATGAAACAGTGGGGCATTTCTCGTGTGCTTTGTTCTCTTTTGGATCCTCTTGCCATTGTTGGATTTTGCATGCCATTATGTATTTTGTCCTTCATAGCTCTCTGAGAACAAGGAGAGATAATCAGATCATCTGTTTCAATGGCTTCTGTATCACATTATAACCAGTTCACCAATATCAGCCCATGATTGTCAAAAGACCAAAGCATTTCAGTCTTCAACACCATATGTCAGATGCAGATATGAAGATGCACGAGGGTGGCACTGGTAGCTAAGGCCTCTGCATTGACAGTGAGTTAATTATGTAGGGTATGCTCAGATGGTTGTTGGAGGTAAATCACAATCTACACAGAAACAGAAAGTAAGAAATAAATGAAAAAAAAAAAGTTTGGCTAAGGATTTGGAGTTCTGTTGTTTATATTAGATTAAGAGAGTGGAAGCTGGATGCTGAGGTTGCGATGGTCCTTTGGTGCATTGCAAACTCACCTATGACTCAAACTCCTCTGTGCTTCCTGCAAAGGTGAGTGTAATCCTCTCGATAAAATAACTCATTTTAGCTGCCAAGTGAGATATTGACCATGGCCTTTGTCACATACCACAAGGCCCTTCATGACTAAGCTGTGCCTGAAGCATTGCACATTGCTGCCCACAGCCCAGCCCGACTGATCTAGTTCTAGGACTGGAAACAATACCGCTGCATCAGCATGCTGCTATACCAGAACTAATTAGCTCTCCTGAGAGGCAAAGCTCATTAGCTTAGGCCTGGCGCTGTGCGGTATGACCGCACAGCCTTTGGGGTCAGAACTAACATCTCCCGAATTTAGAGCAGTGGTGGTTTGGTCAGTTTAACTGTGGAATGTCTGCACTGTGCTGAAGGATGTGGTATAGGGATTCTCTCTAGCATACTGGTGCCTACTGGTTGGGAGGCAGCAGGATAAGGGTTGGACTATTAGACATGATCTGTGTTTTACCATGGACAGGAATGTTCTCTGTCTATGAGAAATTGAGGGCTCAGGACAATAAAGTTTGCCCAAAACCAGAACGCAAGTTGTTGCCTGAGCAGGATGAGACCCTGGGAGTTCCCAGTTCCGAATCACTGTGTTTTAGAGCAGGGTGCTCCACAGTGTACAATCAAACTGTCTCTGCTCTTCAGACGGGCTTTACTGTACAGCAAAACCACAACAAAATACTTAATGGTTGAAAAGGAAAGAGGCAAATGGTATGTGAAAATGCACTACCTGCTTGGACCGTTGGAGAGCCATACTCCGCGATGGTCTTCTTCCTATCAGCAATAAAAATCTCTTAGCTCCTATCACTAGAGTAGATATGTGTGTTTAGTTGGTGAGCAGAAACTATTCTCCTCTCCAGTGCCTTTCTGGAATTATCCTTCAATTTTAGCCCAAGAGCATGAACACCAACATGAACACACACCGTCCATCACCCAATCTATTTTGAGAGAGAACTGCTCTATTGCATACCTGCCTTTTCTGATCATACTCTCTCTACTTTTTTTTTGCTCTCCCTCTTCATTCTTGCTGGCTCGAAACACTTATTGGCAGTGGGAGTCAACAGAGTGCAGGGTCTTAAATTGGAGTCATAGTCATCATTGGTGTGATAAGGGCACTGGATATGTTGCTCAAATGAAGGCACCTAAAAAGTAGTTAGGCAAGATGAATTTTCAGTCCATTTGTCACACCTTGCTTTGCTGCCATGACTGTGTATATGAGTATCCAGTTGCAAGAAAGTCAACCCTTTGCTTGGGTCCAAAATCTAAAATGAAATCGACAATTTTTAAATTTACGTCTAATGGTGACATTTTATGGATGTTTCCCTTCCCATTTCCACTGGCTTGTGCATATCCTGCTAAACTCAGAATGACTCCAGGTGGCTACAGAAAACTGGGACTTTGTTCTCAGGAGAACAAACATGCTGCAAACCACCCAAACTTTTTGCTGCTGTACACACAAAAATAAGTTTTTGCGATTCACTCCTGGGAAGACGCATCTGTGTCTCACTCTCCACTGTCTTTTAGTTACTTATAATTCTCTTCTGGGAGCCATCCATAATGATTTTCTGGTTGAAAGCCAAGCCATGGGCCTACTTCTGGTGTGCTGTGCATTACTGGGTAAGTCCTTTCAGCCTCCAAAGAACAGTTTTAGTTATATAAAAACAAATAATAGATACTTAGTGCTCATTTCTAGTGTGAAGAAGAGCAGGGGAAGACTTTGATCCAGGCCTGACACTGTGTTGAAATCTCTGGACAAACGTGTCTTCCCAGAGTTCACTGAAGAGCTAGGGCACTGCCTAAACTTAGCTAATGAAGACTTCAATTTGCTTATTTAACAAAATAAGCCAAATTACATCATTAGGGCTGCCTCATGGGCTGGACTCAGGAAAGTTTGAAAAGTTAGAAAACACCTGTATTAGCAAAACATTCATATTAAACCCCAAGTTTTTGTGTTGCTGCTTGGTGTCTGCCTCACATTTAGAAGGTGCTTTTTTGGAGGGCTTGGAAATCGGGGTTGTGCACTAAGTTATTCCATTTTTTACCCTGTCTTGAAAGCGTGGGTGAGACTTCAGGACTTCATAGACTTCTTTGTACAAGGATAAATTTCACTTGCAACAGAAGTGGGTCCCTCACGTTAAAGTGACTTTTAGTGTTGGTGTGTTACAAGTCCCCTCCATGTCTGACTCCGTAGCAGATACAAGTCTCTTCCAGCCCCAGCTGGAAAGTTTTAACTTAGGCTGCAACAACTTGTGCTTTTATCTCTGGAGGTTCATCCTCTGGAGCCACAGCCATCCCACAAGGACCTCTTGCACGCATCAGACTTCAGCAGTCCCACCACCTTGCAAAACAAGCTGGATGAGTTTAGTCATGCCATTCTGGCGGCCAGCAGTGACATTAGCTTCTCAAGCCCCTGGATTTTCAGGGCTTTGGTTTATGGTTTTCAGTGTGACACACTCCTGATGCAGCGTGCTGTGGGTAGAAGGAGAACGTGTTATAATTCCAGGCCATGGAATGCTGTTTTGAAGGATATTGATATGATATCATGTAGCCTCTGNTTTTTTTTTTTTTTTCAGTGGTGGAATTCACTCTGTTATTCATTTTCTGATTTTGATTTTCTTTGAACTTTTTCTGTTTGAAGAGATGAATGCTGGAGCACTGTATCTCATATAATAGCTCTTCTGTTGCGCCTGATTTCCATTCAATGGCATGCTATGGTGTTTTATATGGCGATGCGGTTGATCAAAGGCATTTTGTGTCATTGCTGGAGTCATTAGCGACTTCTCAGTATTGTACGTCTGAACGTTAAGACTGGCATACCTGTGAGCTTTTGTCTGAGGAAAGTATATGTGTAATGAAACGTAGCCCTGTTTTCAGGCTCGAACTATGGTTTGTTGGAAGTGGCTGTTTGCTATTATATGAATGTCTTAATGGGAGAAAACCAACTGCAGTTTGTATTTCTCTGAAGGTAAATCCCTTGAGCTCAGTGACCTAAAGTTTATAATTTTAACCCCTTGGTCATCATCTCCCTCTACTACATAAATGAGTCTATTCTGTAAGGACTGTGTAAGGAAGTCTCCTTTGAATCTGTTTGCTTTTCTCCTCAAGTGTGGAAGGACTTTTTTTTCCTCAAAGGAGCATTCTGTTGTTTCTACAGAGCAACATTTCCCCCTCCAAGGACTTCCCACTCCAAGCGTCACACCCCAGAGTGTTGTTCTTTTAAACTGAGGAAACTAGAGGTTTGCAGAGATATCTCTGAATGGGGGAATTTCTCACTCCTGTGTTTCAAGGCTCAGATACGTGATGCTACAGTTACAGAGCAGTCAGCATTTCCTTTATAAAACCTTTTTCAGAAAGATGTGCAACTCAGCAAAAATATCTGTTCTAGACTGAAACTTGACATATAAATGGTATGCCTAGGAGCACTTCTTCTTTTCCTTGTAAAAATGTTTCAGTCTGTGTTTGATGAATATACTTATGGCCTTTGTCAACTGCAGCTTTTTGCCACATTCTTGAGCTGTGATTTCACAAACTAGATTCCCCTTCTGTCTGAGAGATATAATTTTAACAACATCTTCCCCCTTATTTTCTTCTCTCTGTTTCATATCCTCACACACTGTGCCTTCACGTCTGAGCTCTGCAGGGCATAGGACTATACCTGTCCTGTAAAGAGATTACAGGCAGGAGTTTCTTCATGCCTGTAAAAATGTATCAAGTACTAACAGTGTGAGATTTGGGGGAAAAAAACTTTCACTTGCTCTGTAGAGACTTATTACATCTGAATGCTGTGAAAATTTTGCATGCTTGAAAGATGCTTCAGCCCAAGGATGCAGGGAATTTCTTTTGAGATGGGGTGTTTAGATTAACCATGGGTTGCTACAGTACTTGGCATAGTCCTTGAGAACAGAGGTCCTGGGCTTTCAGGGTGTCCCTTGCTGACATCCAGAGAGAAAAAAAAAAAAAAAAAAAGGGAAAGGAAGAGGTGGGAAGATTGAGTTAAAGGGATAGAGTAGGAACATATATGTAGAAAAGAAAAGCAAATCTGCAAGCAGACCCAAGACCCCAGACCATGCAGAAGTTTCTTATCCCTTGAAGCTGTGAAACCTCAGGGCTGCAAAGCCAAAGAGTCAAAAGCTAGGAAATGATAATATTAAAGACAGCCTACTCATATTTTTTTCAGTCCACTTCTGAGTGTGCTTTGCGTAGGTTTTGATTATGTTTTCTGCAAACAGGACTGGGAAAAATTCTTAAACCTTTGTGCTAAATGGCCTGAGTCAGTCCCTAATTACATGTTTTGGGGAAAGGGCTTTCACTGTGCTACCTATTGCATGGTCATTTGTGTCTTCATCCAAAGCAGTTGTTAATGGCTATAGGCAGAAGCAAAACTGTGAAGTAGTTGATCCACTTCCCAAGACACTGCGTGGCTCTTCCTATGTTCCACATCAAAACTGTTTCAAGTGGCCCATTCTCACTGCTCTGTCAAAACCCATTGGAAAATATGTGTGTTCCTTAATCTCTCCTGTTTTGTATATCTATGCCTTCCAATAAGTGCATATGAGATCAACGAAAGTCACAGCAAATCTCTGGGGAGGATTTGGCCATTGCCATTATGTGGAAGATCCTTATTTTCTGCAAGCTATTTTATGAAAGTCACAGTTAGATCATCTCATTGAACCCTTTGTTAAGGAAATACCTTGCTTTTCCTTCTTCCAGGCGCATCTGCTGACCCAGAGATGCACCATACCAGCAAACTGTTACTCTTGTCAACAAGGAAAGGAGGGAGCTGGAAACCACAATTTAAGGACCTAAGCTGGTTTCCAGTGCAATCAACTGAAAAGCTCCCAGTGACATCAAAGAGCATTAGATGGGCCCTGAGGGTGGAATTCACCTCTGTGCGGTGGGCTACCTCTAAACCATGCACCATTTACGTCCATCCTCATGTCCTACTTGGAAACCTTAAGTGGTATTTAAAAGGTTCACAGACTGTAGACTTGCAGCTTTAGGAGGCAGCGGTGATGTTGTCAATTCTGCTCAATCAACAACAGTCCCCACTCTGTTCTGTAATATAAAAATACACTCCTTGTTTTGTCCTCAAGGATCTGAGGCAATGGTGCTTCTCCTGGTCACTGGTAACTAAATTATTAATAGGGAATGAGTAGTCCTGTGAATAAAGAATTGGAGAATCATGGAATCATAGAATAATTTAGGTTGGAAAAGACCTTTAAGATCATCAGCTCCAACCGCAAACCTAACACTGCCAAGTCCATCACTAAACCATGTCCCTAAGCACCATGTCTACATATCTTTTAAATACCTCCAGGGATGGGGACTCCACCACTTCCCTGAGCAGCCTGTTCCAATACTTGACAACCCTCTCCGTGAAGAAGTTTTTCCTAATATCTAATCTAAACCTCCCCTGGCACAACTTGAGGCCATTGCCTCTCGTCCTATCACTTGTTACTTGGGAGAAGAGACCAACACCCACCTCACCACAACCTCCTCTCAGGTCGTTGTAGAGGGCGATAAGGTCTCCCCTCAGCCTCCTTTTCTCCAGACTAAACAACCCCAGATCCCTCAGCTGCTCCTCATAAGACTTGTTCTCCAGACCCTTCACCGGCTTCGTTGCCCTTCTCTGGACACGCTCCAGCACCTCCATGTCCTTCTTGCAGTGAGGGGCCCAAAACTGAACACAGCACTCAAGGTGTGGCCTCACGAGTGCAGAGCACAGGGGGACGATCACTTCCCTGGTCCTGCTGGCCACGCTATTCCTGAAACAAGCCAGGATGCCATTGGCCTTCTTGGCCACCTAGGCACACTGCAGGCTCATATTCAGACAGCTGTCAACCAACACTCCCAGGTCCTTTTCCACCAAGCAGCTTTCCAGCCACTCTTCCCCAAGCCTGTAGCGTTGCATGGGGTTGTTGTGACCGAAGTGCAGGACCCGGCACTTTGTCTTGTTGAACCTCATACAGTTGGCCTCGGCCCATCAATCCAGCCTGTCCGGGTCCCTCTGTAGAGCCTTCCTGCCCTCAAGCAGATCAACACTCCTGTCCAACTTGGTGGAAGTGTTGTCTGCAAACTTACTGAGGGTGCACTCAATCCTCTCGTCCAGATCCTTGATAAAGACATTAAACAGAACTGGCCCCAGTACTGAGCCCTGGGGAACACCACTTGTGAAACCTGGTTTCCTGCAGGTTGTGTTGACGTAAGCAAAACTTTCCTCTTGGTTGGAGGGGAAGAGATGGGCTTTTATACACAAAATTTGAGGGAGCAAAGCCAAACTGCAGAGAGGGAAAAGCAGGGACAGGGTGTCATTAGAGGTGGGTTGTGGTGTGTGACTTCAGCTTGTCACCCTGATCAGAACTATTAACAAGGGGGAGACTTGCAACACCGTTGGATTTTTTCATTTCTGGCAATCTTGTTCTCTTCAATACCATGAGGGAAAAATGCTGTCTGGACACAGCTTAACTTAGTCCTGTTTCATTGCATTGGGCGATCAAGATTTACTTTCATAGAGCCAGATTCACCTAGCAAGACTAACGTGTCTCTAACTTGCTGCCCTTCACGTGCATCCTTAAAGGTTCGAGCAACATTTGATGAGACTTAAGCATGCAACAATATCACTGTAAATATGACGTTATTATTCATTTATCAGATTACAGCCACACCATGGAGCCTCAGCTGTACACGAGGCTCTGGTTGTGGATGCTGCGCAAACACACAAGCCCTGCTACAGTAGTTGTAAGCAAAATCAACCTAAATAAAGCAAACTCAAGCAAAGTTAATGTTCTTCACCTCCATGCCACACTTTTTGGCAAGTAGAGTTGGTAGGCTGCTGTTGTTCTAAACTACCCTCTGCTTTGTTTCTCAGACCGGACCATCCTGGTGGATACAGCTCTTCCCCCTCTGAGAGGTCTCTACATCCTGGGGACCCTCGAGTTCCCCAGCAACTCCAGCAATGTCCTGAGTGCAGCCTGTATCGTGGTGGTGGGGGGTACGCTGAAAGTGGGTAAGTGAGCAGCCTGTCTTCTGGATGCCTGGGGTTTATTTTTGCTCTTGATAGACAAAGTGGGAAGAAAGACTGTGTAGTGTTACTATAAACACGCTGGCCATCCTAATGCCGCATAGCTATCTGGATATCTGCAATGTGGACACCCAGGATCCATGTTAAGCACAATGATTATCCACTGGAGCTAATTACCTGTTCATTTTATAGCAACATATTACAAATACTGCTATTTTCACCCCAATGAACCTAATGGCAATACTCCTGATTTCATTGTGGCTGAGATTTTATCTGATACGTGCAAAAGTCCTCCCTATTTCACGTGGGGTTGCTTTATGAGACAGTAACTCCTCAGGGCAGGATCTACTTTAGTGTTCAGGCAGTGCCTGGTGTCTGTGGGCATTAGTAAGACACTTTCTAGGTGACACAGAAGTATTTAAAGCCAACATAAACAGAGTCATGGAGAATCCCCAGAGTGCCTGGAAATCCCGTTGTGGTATTAAACTGGCACAGCTGGATTCAGCACATTTGTTCCTCTCATCCCTCTGTACAGATGGGCACCAGGACTTCATGGAGGTTCCACCTTGCCCCTACTTCTAGTGGTTTCAGAACAATCCCAATGTCACTGGGGTTGTTCCAAATTATTTGCAACGGACAGGATCTGTGTTTTTCTACAGAGAAGTAATTACTCACATAATTCCCTTTAAATATCAAGCTTCCTAAAGCCAGGCATTGCATTTACTTACAGGAATCCTTAGGACGTTGGGATCACATTGTTGATCACTGGTTGACCTTTCTCAAGATTGGTTTCATGAACTTTAAAAAGAGAATTTGTTTGTGTAATCACCTCCTGAGGAAGTCTGCTCCAATATTTGTTTGTTGTTAATCTCAAGGGACTGTTTAGTTAATACAGTACTGGCCCAAAGTGTTATTTTGCTGCCTTGTGTATTTCTTCGGAAAAAAGGGGGTTTGAAAGCCTAGTCTGGGAGGTTAATATATATATATATATATATATATACTTAAAAGAGTCCCAGTCATTTCTTACTTACACTCTTTTGTAGTTTAAATGTGGTTTCATATTGGTTTTAAGAAAAAACATGTGTTCATTGCTAAAAACGTTTATTAAAAAACATTGAGGCACTTCTTGGCTGCACAAACTCCCCTCCAGCACATCTGTGAGTAGTAATGACGTTAAAAGCCAAACAGGTATTTGCAGCTGTTAAATTGTAGTCCAGCATCTTCTGGAGAGGTATCCTTGCTCTAGTTTCAGCTGTGAGATGGTACGTGGGTAGAGACTCTGCAAGTTTCCCACATCTTATACTGGCTTATATGCTTGCTTGTAAAACTGGAAGTGCATGCTCTTTTTCCCTTCGTCTTTCTCTTCCCATGTGTTCGAGGCCTAAAGGTAACTTCTTGGAGCCCATCTGTCCAATCCTGACTGTTCCATGCCCAAAGGAAGGTTTTGAAGCCCATCTGTCCAATTCTACCACATCCTAAAGAAATCCTGACACAAAATAGATAATGAGACAGTTTAGTAAACAGATTTAATAGATGTGGACATCAGCATTCAGCACTGCCTGAGCAGGCTCTGAGGTTGACATCATGTGAGCCAAATCCCCAGGTCCTCCCTGTTGTGTAACTTCTCCAAGCCCTGTTTTCAGCAAAGCAATCTTTGGTCGCAATGCTGTTGCTTCTAATTCAGTGGCCTGGGCCAAAGACTTTATGATAGAGCCTGAGTATTTTGTTCACTTAAACTGCTAGAGAACAATGATAAGTTCTACAAACAAATCTTGGACTTTGGTGCCCTTCAGAGCACTTGGTGTCTTATCTGCAGGGAAAAAAAAGTCAGGTGGTAAAACATGACTATAAGTACATAGGAACTCAGTGATGATGAGAAATATGTAACAAAGGGAAAAAAACCAGTGTAAAATTGGAGTTTATGAAACATCGACAAGAACCTAATTAATTTTATTAAAACAATAATTTGCAGGGAAACTGGGATTAGAAAATACAGTGATAGTTGGGAGATCAGAATTCTTGGGACACCTTTGTTCCTGGAGCGTTTGTCACCACTTCCCTCTTCAATGTATGATCACAATCCAGCGTGAATTATGATCAACAGAATCACTGGGAGATGTGAAATGATGAAAGCTCTGTAAAGGGCTGCAAGAACTCTGTCAGAGCCCTCGGACAACCCAGAAGTAAAACGTGTGGATCTACCCCCACAGTAATTTATCTGGGTGCTCCTAGCCCTTCAGTGTTGTTGGACCCAGGGAGACTTTCTGATTACTTCTTCTCCAGTAGTCCTAGCTCCCAGACAAGGACCTTCTCTTTCTCTTAAACTTTCAAAGTCTCTTCTTTGATGGTGATATTTGCAATAGCATTTTAGAAACACCATTTATTTCTACCTCCCTGTGCTGTCATGCTGTAGAAAAAATAGCTATTTTTCCAGTTTATAGAAGGAGAGTTTGAGGTTCAGAGAGATTAAGTGATTTGCTAAATATCATTAGTGCACCTGTGTCAGAACAAGAAAGGAAATGCTGAGCTCTACATCTCAGAGTTTTTTTCCGGTTCTCTGCTAGGGTGGTTCCATTCATTTTAACTCATAAGTCAGCATTAAAGCACAGATGATATGCGCAGAAAGTGCCCTGTTCCACTGCTGAACAAAGCCCTCAGCTCCTGATAAGGCTGCAGAAAATGCTGAAGTTCGTTTTGCACAAATTGATCCATTGGACTCATCCTGAACTCCACTGTGCTCAGCTGCTCTTTGCTGGCAGGCTATTTTTGCTTTTTATAGTAGAACTTGCCAAGTAATTATCCAGATAGGATTTCTCTTTTTAGTCTCAACTTGTCACATCCTTTTTTTGCATATCTCATGATGGCTGCTTGTCTGTCATGTCGCTCATTTGAGGCAAGAAGCCTAAGGTCATCATTAGCTCATGGCTTGATTGTCTGGAGATGAAACCCCAGACATTTCTGATGTCTCTTATCTTGCTTGTGCTAAGAGAGCTCTAATATGTTCACTGCTCTTCTTTTCAGTACTAGTAAGAACCCCCATATTGACTTCCCAAAGGGTAAATCGCTGTACTTCATGAAATGCCCATGTGTTAGTGTTGATTATGCTCAGCCTTAGAGTGACAATTAGGACACAAGTGAGTTTCACCAATTGACTGCCTTTTCCAACTTCTCCAGTACCTCTACTGTGTGGGTCCCGTCTTATTTAGCTGTCATCTGAGTCCCATCCTGCAGTCACATCCCTGCACAGCTATTCAACTTGTATGAAGATGGAATACTGTGGATGTACTGAGAGCAATTTTTCATCCCTGATCACGGAAAAAGTGGTTTGAAAAGTTCATTGCACCATCTCAGCCTCCGTCTGTTTGGTCTTTACCCTTTCCAAGCCACTTGCTTTCTTTAAGCTGATCATATCATAGAATCATAGAATCATTACGGTTGGAAAAGACCCCTAGGATCATCTAGTCCAACCGTCCAATCGTCTAGGGAAGGAATTTGGTTCACATGTTTAAGACACCCAAATTTAGGCATAACATGTGGACATCAGCATCTGAGCTGGCTGTTTCAGTAGAGTTGTAGCCAATCCAGTCAGTGGAGCCACTGCAGTCAGCCAGACTGGCCGCTACAGGTATCTAGAGCAAATTACAGCCTACACTGTATTGTCTGATCTTTGTTAGCTCAGACAGACAGAGAACATGGAAATATCTGTATTAAGATGCAAACCTAAATGTACATTTATGAATCTCCCTGGAAACATGGTTCAGTTGCCTAAGTATAATGATTTTGTATCACTTTGGGCACCCTCAGGTGTCCCATCTGGCCTCCAGCTTCTGCTTAAAAAGCCACTCTTCTGTCTTTGATCCCTGTCTTGTATCTGCCAACCTCGCATAGTGGATTTGGAGGGTGCTAGGACCCTCAGGCAGCATTAGACATCTATATTTAGGCAGCTGAATCCTATCCTACGTGTATCACTTCTTATTCCTTGGACATTCATCTCTCAATTCTGGCTGCTGGTTCCTACTCCACAGCTGTCTGTCTCCCATCTCTTCTGTTTGTTTGGCAGCACCACCTGTAAGAGACAACCCACGCGATGTCTCCTTGTTTACAGCTGCTTTCACAGGCTTCTTTGCAGAGTGCAGTCTGAACACCTGAAGGAACAGCTCAGGAAGGAGAACTAACATTAGGTGACTATCCAGCTGTCCATTGACCATGAATAAAAACTCTTCAGACTTTCTGGTGACAACATACCACTGTTTTCAAAATAGCTGGGTAGGTAGAGTCCAAGAAGTTTAGAATTCAGGAAACACAGAGCTGATGCTGGAGATGGTCACAGCAAGATACTTAGCAAAGTCTAACTGCCAATGGAAGGGAAGGGATCTTATCTCAGAGATTTCCTTGCTCTTATATACAACAGCTGTTGCAGGGCGTTATGCTGTAAAGAAAGGAAAGGCTAGAAGGGAGGAAACACCTACTATTCTAGGAAAGAATTGAATGGGTTTTGCTATGGAAAAAGAAAAAAAAGCACAACAAAAACTCTCAGGAAGAACATCTGGAATAAAACTGAAATATGAAAACAATGGAAACTGCTTTTGAAACTCAACAGCAAACTAGATCCAGGCTGCAGTCCAGAAAAAGTAAAAACCTGGGTAAAAAACCCACACCTCTCTCTCTATTCTCCCTTTTTTTTTTCCCCACTTTCACATCGTGGGTTTTTATCCTCTCCAGAGGTTAAACCTGATGAAGGATTATGAATCAGCTGCAACCATTGCGCTAACAGATCCGTGTTACAATCCAGGGAGCTCAGCCTCACACTTCTTCAGGAAGGCGTGTAATCAGTGGGGACTTTATTACCAGCATGGATTGTTTCTTATACATAAGATTATCATATATGTTTTTTTTTTGCACTGTGTAGTGGATGCGTTGTGGTGCCAGCACTCCCTGGAAGAACATTAGCTTTAGATACCCCTTGTAGAAGGTCACACACCTGCAGTGAGACCATTTGATGTGACATCAATCATCCGAGAGTCAGTGAAGGCACAAACTGACTGTGCAGTGCCTGTGCAGAAAGCCCAGCTCATAGAAAGTTGCACGCTTGCTGCCTACACACCAAGAGGTTGACCTGTGTCTGCACTGAAGGAATGCCTGAGATATCCAGCGTGGACAAACCACTGCTCACGAGCACTGCTCAGGCTGGCAGATATGTGTCAAATCTGGACAGATGAGCAAACCCTTCAAATTCCAGGTAAACTTTCCAGTTGGAAGAAGATGTGTTTGAGGAAGCCCTGCATATTTTCTGCGTACTCTGTGATTAGTCCCTCCTGACCTTTTCCGCACATCTCACCAGACTCTTCTAGCAGCTTCTGGTAGCAATTACCTTTTTTCTGGTTCTCTGCCAGCAGTGCCTTATTATCTCACCTTATGATCAACCAGGTTGCTCATCAAATTGGAAAGCCTTCCAGTTGTAGTAGGAGTATGAAGTGGGATCCATTTTTGCAGGTCTCATGTGCAGGATTGGTAAGGTAATTCAACAGTTTGATGTAATCTTATGTAGGACTTGTTCACCACAACAAAGTGGGGCAAGCAACCTGAAGTTTTCACATCCAAAGTTCAAAGACAGGCAGTAAAGCCCAGATAGTTCACATATGTGTTGCAGTAATTATAATTCCAGTGTTTATGGCGACTTGGTAGTTTTAACAAAACTACTTAAAGCTGCGATTTCATATGTCAGTTGCTTCATAAGGTGAGGAAACTTATCCAGCCCCCATGACTTGTGTGCATTAACCATTTTGGATTTCCCTATGAGTAAACTGAGGTAGCTGCCATTTCCATATCTTCATTTTCATGAGCCATTCCGTAGGGCTGTATTTAGACTAAACCAAAGTGTGTATCTCAGACCTCACTCAGCTTTTTCCTTTTTTTCCCTTGTTCTCCATCCATTCACACAAAGAGCATTGCTTTTTCAAGGTCTGTTTTATTATAATTTGAACATTCTTCACTTTCCTTCCTAATTCTTCACTTCCAAATTATTTCTGTCTTTGCTGGCCCATCTCTTTAAATTTTTTTTTCCCATTTGTGTCAGCTTATCTGTTTAGTTTCAGTGTCTTCATACTTCTTCAAGTCATTGATAAAATGTTGCGTACCACAGGGCTTGCAAGACCAGACCAGAAACAAACCTGCTTGAGTCATTGCTCCCATTCCAGTCAGTCAGCCTGTAAATTAATGTATGCCTTGTTCCTGTTGTGCCAGTGTAGTTTGTTAATCAGAAAGTTTTATGCTACTAAGTCAAGTGCCTTGGAGAAGCCAATTATATTATATCAAAGCTATTATCTTTATCAACTAAACCTGTAATCTCATTAGAGGATGAAAACAAGGAAGTTTCACAGGACCTTTTTTCTATAAAACCATGTTGATTGGCATTAATTATATCATCCACCTTTAATGATTTATTAATTGTGTTCAGAGTTGGACATTCCATTTTTATTTATTTTTCCCTAGAATCAGTGTCAAGTTGACAGGCCTGTAATTACCTGGGGCTCTTACTTTGATCTTTGAAATATTGGCACAATATTTGCTGTCTTCAAGTGCTCTGAGACATCGTGAGTGATCCCAAACTTACTGAAAAGTCCGCCTTAATAGTCCAATGAGTTTCTGGGCCCACGCTTCTGTAGCGTTTACGTTCAAGTTACTGAAATCCATTGATTTAACACCATGGAACTATTAACGGAAATAAGCAAGTATTAAGGTTATTTTGTTCTAAATATACTTAAAACAAGTCTAATTTTTCTCCTCACAGATATCTCCTGTGTTCGTATCATATACCATTTACAGTTTCCAGCCACTGAAGCATTTCTGTGAACATTATCTTCCTATTTTTTTGATTTCTTTTCTAAGGGTTTAATATGATTATGAGCTATTATGAATAGTTTTATTACAAATTCTTTGTTTCTCACTCTGATTATATTTTTGTCTTGTGTGCTTTTTTTTTCTTTAACAAGGGTAAAGTTCCTTAACCTACTGTCATGCTTTTTGGATTAAAAATCACAATTTTTAGCTAAATGTAGATGTAATTCTTCTAAAGGAGTGGTAATTTCCAATTCAAGACTTTAGAATTCACATTTCCCAGCATTTGTCTGTGATTTCTAAGCCTGGAAGCCTACTTAAAAATTGTTTTAAAATTAAGCTGAGAACTGAGTATATCACATAGCTGTTTTTAACTGGCTTAACTAGAAGAAATAGTAAACACTTTGTAAACAGCAATAAAATAATAACACCAATAATAACCCCAGCAGTAATTCATAATGATAATTAATAATTATCCCCCACTTTAAGGGGACATCATCATGATTAGGAAATGGTAGCTGCGAATAACATTGTAAGATCAATATAAAGGTCTCCAAACATTTTGTTGAGTCTTTCTTTGGTCTTCAGTGTAGCTAATAATAGCCCAAGGGGTAAGGTTGACCTGAGGATTGGGAAAGGTATGTCCAGGCTGAGTATTTTAAATAACAACTTGCTGCGAGGGTGAAGCAGAAAAACAATCACTCTACGTACAAAAATAGACACAAATATCTACGTAACGCTTCTGCCGCTCTAGCTGGATATTTGTTTAACCTAACGCATCAGTGGCGAAAGTGCTTATCACTAGTTTTGCTTTCTGAAAGCAGTATTTGGTTACAGCCCAATTCCTGGTTTTCTTCTGTTCAAATCACGGTTATGGGAGTCTAAACGAGAAAGTCAAAGATGTTTTGGATGGACGATGGGTGCTGTAAGACTGAATTCCCTCTATGTCCCCAGAGAAGATACAAGCTCATTGGTGTGAGATATATTACACAGGGAGCATGCAAGTCTTGTACTGTTTGTCTTTTACCCATTTAAAAGATGTACAGTGAATTTAAATATCCACAGATATCAGACAGAGACTGGTGGAGAACAACGAATTTATTTATTGATTTCACTTAATTAAAAAATGCTCCTAAAGAGGAATGTTTCTTTAGGATACAAAATCATCTCTCTTTTCCAAACTAGTAATTTTTAAATATTAAAAGAACATGACAGGCCAGCTAATTTTGTACAGATATGTATATATTTTTTAGTACTACATCTGCTGCAGTTTTCTGTTGCATAATTGATTTAATCTCTAATTTTAAAGGAACGCTGAACTCTTTTACTGGACTCCACATACATTTCTCCAGGGCAAAAACTGTCCTACTTTTTCCTCCTTAGTATCTGTTTAGCGCTGGGCCATTTTCTTCTGAAACTGTAAACTACCCTCGGTGAAATAAATGAAGTCACAGTTGGAATACAGTTTACTGTACAGACTTATCACCCCGAGAGAAGAGCACCATCGCGCACACCAAAACTTCTTGGGCGTTTTCTTTTCCCCTGCTCTTTTGCCTCAATCTTTCCATTGGTCTAAAAGACCATTTTACCCATCTTGGCTGCGGAACCCATGATTACCTGGTAACGGGTGAAATTGTAATGGGGTAGAAAGGCAAAACTGGGCTGAGGAGGGAAACGCTAGTTCAGCCATTTAGACCTTTAAATTTGGATTCACACACCTCAGTTCTCCCCGCCCCCCCAACCCATTTCAGCATTACAAAAGCCATCTATACCTTCGTGGTGGGTTGTTGCTGTTCTGTCTTTATTGCAGGTTCTTTTCAACACCCCTTAGAAAGGGATTTAAAGCTGCTGGTCCTTCTTCGGGCATCTGAAGGGATTTACTGTGATCGTCTGGAGGAAATAAATGTCCACCCAGGGAGTATTGGTATGAAACATGAGTTCACCTTTTCATAGGAAACCAATCTTAGGCAATAGGCAAATCTACCGCTGTTGAGACTGTTACTACGTCACACAGGAAAACATCTAACAAAGATACACACTTTTTTTGAGCTAAAATTGTTAACTTTCACCAGGTCAATTCCTGGATTTTTTGTGAATTTTTTTTTAGGCAAAATTTGACAGAAGTGATCAACCAGGCGTCAAATCCTGAGGTCTTTGTATGAGAAACTGGAGAGGACTTAAAAAGACTTAAACACATGTACAAGGGTTTGGTCTTGGTTCTAGATTTGAGATTTGTAAAAGGTAATTGTCAAAGTTGAGAGTATTCAAACCAAGATGACCTTGTGGAGTGGAGAGAAATGCATATTGCCAGCAGGCATTTTGTCTCAGTTATCTTTGGTCTCTCTTAGGATGAAAAAAATTGCCCTTAAGTTTCCAGGCTAGGATGATGATCTTAAACTCATATAGCTATTTTTAAATGCCTGACTTAAGTGAGATTAATTGCATCCAAGAGCTACTGGATGGATCCAAATACACACATTTAAATATTTCCAAACATTTGGACTCATAGAAATATTGATAAATGAAGGTTTACGTTAACTTTTACATCTCCTCATATAATTACGGTTAAAGCAATAAGTTAACTTTTCTGTTTTCCATGTTTTAAAACATGTTTTAAACAATACTTGAGTATTGCAAGACTTTGTTTATTGCTGAACTTTTGTAAAGACAGAAGAAATTCAAACTGCTATCAAGAGAAATTGCCTCGATCAAGATTTGTAGAATATTAAAGAAATTCAGAGGAAAAACCAAATGAACAAACAAACAAAAACCCCCAATTTGTTTCTGATAGTGACATTGAGAAACTAGTGTGCACATTGATCAAGCGATTACAAACTTCTAGCAAATAGCTAAGTGGAATGTTTGGAAGGCAAAACAGAAACCTAATTGATTCTGGATTCTGAGGGTTTTTTTAAGTCTAAGCTACTTAGGAGTTGAAGTATAACAGGAGCCAGCAGTGTGCGCTTGCAGCCCAGAAGGCCAACCCTATCCTGGGCTGCATCCCCAGCAGCGTGGCCAGCAGGTCGAGGGAGGGGATTCTGCCCCTCTGCTCTGCTCTGGGGAGACCTCACCTGGAGCCCTGCGTCCAGCTCTGGAGCCCTCAGCACAAGAAGGACATGGAGCTGTTGGAGCGGGTCCAGAGGAGGCCACAAAAATGCTCTGAGGGCTGGAGCCCCTCTGCTATGAGGACAGGCTGAGAGAGTTGGGGCTGTTCAGCCTGGAGAAGAGAAGGCTGCGGGGAGACCTTAGTGCGGCCTTTCAGTACTTAAAGGGGGCCTCTAGGAAAGATGGGGACAAACTTTTTAGTAGGGCCTGTAGCGGTAGGACAAGGCGTAATGGTTTTAAACTAAAGGAGGGGAGATTTAGACTGGGTATAAGGAAGAAATTGTTTACACTGAGGGTGGTGAAGCCCTGGCACAGGTTGCCCAGAGAGGTGGTGGAGGCCCCATCCCTGGAAACATTCCAGGTCAGGTTGGAGGGGGCTCTGAGCAACCTGCTCTGGTTAAAGATGTCCCTGTTCACTGCAGGGGGGTTGGACTAGATGACCTCTGAAGGTCCCTTCCAACCCAAAGCATTCTATGATTCTATGATTCTAGCAATTTGACTTCCTATGGTTTTAGGGGCTAGAAAAGAAGATAGATGTGTTGCTGCAGTTTAGCACACTATCATGGATCAAATGAGACTTCAAAACTGTCCCTGCTATCTTCTTAAACTACGGCAAATGCAAGATCATGGAATTATTTTTAATGTCTCTCTTGGTGGGATAATCAGAGTTACATTACCAATGCTTGCTGTAGTCTTTTGGACTATGGTGACATAATATGTCATGGAAAAATTGTCCATGGAGAAGATTAACCCAAGCAGTAAAATGGGTTCACTAAATACTTGAAGCACAACTCCTCTGAAGCAATGTGACACTATTAGAGGTGCAGAACAAATATTGAACTGACTTAAACTGAAACATTTCAGATCAGGTGAGCAAATTGAAACAAAACATTTAAATGCAGGAAATCAGAATTTTTTCATGCTTCACATGTAATCTTCTTGGAACATGTCATCTATATGAAAAGTTTCTGTACTTTGGCTTTTGCCCTGGTTTTGGATCCACTTTCCAGAAAAAAAATAGTGAATTTTTCACAGATCAGAAATATAAATAATAGCTGAGTAATTTTTTCTATCTTTCATTCCTGGATTTTTTACTTATTTTGTTTATCTAGGTAGATCTTTTTTTCTAAGGCAGATACCTTTGTCTGCAATTCCAGTTTGTGTTAATGAGACTTCTGTGGCACAACCTCCTTTCTTGCCTTTACATGTGATGGTCATTTTACTTTATTAATAACTTATTTCTAGTTCACTTTGTATTTCAAGTGGAGGCTATGTGCTGTTCTTACACTTTTTATAAAATATAGAAACATATTTATAATAAATATAAAGATTTCCATGTATTTAGTTATTGGTTCAGTTCTTCTCAAGTCTCTCTTTCCCCTAACTTTTGATCTCCTGCTTCTGTTTTTTCCAGGGGTTTATGGAAAGGTAGAAATTTATAGCGCTTATCCTAAGACGTCTTGGACACATCTGGGAACTAATGTTGCTCCTGGCAATGAAAGGTGGTATTTTGTCCAAATATGCCTCCAAATATTAAGTTTGGGCTCCTGTTCCTATGAATTGTGTTAATATTACTCTTTTCATTTGTGATAATGTTTAAACTATGTCTAGGTAGAAGAACAACAATGACGTTACATCTTGCAAGAAAATTATACTATTTTTAGATTCATTTTACTACTAAAGAAGAATGAAGCTGAGATTTTCTTCTTTCCTTCTGTCCTTCCTTTTTTGCTTGCTTCTGTCTTGCCATCCTTCATGCTTCCTTCCTCTGTCTCTCCCTCTGCTTTTCTCCTTCTTTTTAGAAGGAAGAGAGGTACTCCAAAATGGCTGATACTGGGTGATTAGGATGTTCATTTTGGTTTGAGAGACCTACATTAAAAGCTCATCTCTGAATTAAGCAAAACTGGGATATGAACGATGTTCTTCAACATCTTAGATCAGTCCTTTACAAAGTGGTTTCTGGAGTGAACATCTTAATTTCTCCTATCAGAGTCAACCTTTTTTGTATATACAATTAATGTCAACTGGCTCGAAGAGTATAAGACTGGCTGTATAGCCTGAGGAGTAAGGTTTCTGTCTGGGATGTGAGGCTTCCAAGGCATAGACACATTTTCACTTAACATTGGCAAAAATAGCTTTGAAATGCTACCTTCTCTCTCCCTTGTTGCTGCCTACCCACAAGCTTTTACAGCAGCAGACTCATCTTCATGATCACTTACCCATGAATTCAGTCTGAAGGCTTAGCCAAAGCCGTCACCTAAGGCAGGTTAAGTGGAGTTGCCACAGATGCTTGTTAAGTGAATAGGTGTCTATGGCCTGAAGTTCAAACCTTTCACCTGAACCAGAGAACATGTCTGCATAAGGATCTCACCTATAAGTGCACTGACCATTAGTCGGTGTGGGGTGGGCACCTACTAGCTCTCTCTGGAACTCTCATTCTTGACTCTGCCTTGAACAAAATTTTCATCACCTTTTGCTGTAATTCTTCCAAGTGCTTCATTTTAAACTGAAATACATGTATTCAAAGACAAAAGATCTACTAGTCAGGCCTAACAAAAACTCATTGGAAGAGTTCCCATCTAAGTAGAGGTGAAATATCAGCATTTAGGGAAGGAATTATTTGTAAACTCATTGTAGAGGTGGGCAGTGGAGGCACAAAGACCTCACAAATAGGATTCGTTTGTTGTTGGCTCTCACAAAGTTGAATGTCTAGTGTAGATTAATTGTTTAGGACTGCTGTATAGTCAGTGGAGAGACAGAGACTTCCAGATGCTGATTCAAACCATGCAACATTAGAATCACCCTCTGGAAATTCTTCTTTTTCCCTGATTACGATGGGAGTTCAGAGTAAGCAGATTCTCGACTGAAGCATGCCAGTTAAATACTTGGATGAAATGGATCCAGGCTCGTATTGGTCTGCTGCCCAGATGTTTTATATGAAATATCACGAGGTGTTAAGATACAAGTATTTGGAGTTCATTCATCCACCTTAAATATGGCACAAACAGTTGTTTCCATTTTTAAAAGAAAGCAAAAGAAAAAAGAAAGCTATTTATCATGAAAAGTCAACTAATAGCCAGCTAACAGTTAATGCGGTTAGGTACAGGAAATAGGCAAATCAGTGCTAGAATATGAAAGCTGAAGGAAGTGGCTTTTTTATTGACTGAGAGAAGCTGTTGTATATATTTTCCAGCATGAATCAGCACATGAGTTAGGGAAGGACTTATGCTTTCAAGAAGAAAGAGAGGGAAAAAAAAAAGGAATTGCTTATTTACTTACAGTGCAAACCTGAATTAGTATTTCAACAGATTAACATCTTAGATGCTTTCTTTTGCTTACTGATTCCTCTCATTAGCCCTCAGAGCCCTGTCCAACCTCGGTCAGGTTGGACGGGGCTCTAAGCAACCTGATCTAGTTAATGATGTCCCTGCTTACTGCAGGGGGGTTGGACTAGATGACCTCTAAAGGTCCCTTCCAACCCAAAGCATTCTATGATTCTATGATGATTCTATGAAATGCAAGAGTCAAAAGAGTTATGTTTGGGTCCACAAGACGTGAATTATTATTGGATTGTATGCCTGGAACTGGACTTAAGGTTCAACTTGTAGTATGGGTTGCATGTGAACTGTCAAAAATCCCAAACATATGCCACAATTATCCTTACTCTGTGTGGTTTTGCTTCCTCTTTGACAGTGCATTTATCTTTGGACAATACAAAGTTCTCAGTCGCGCTAACACCTCCCTGCTGTTTCAGAAGCTGTCCAGTGCTGCTTCTAAGCAAAAAACGAAATCAAAGTTTTGGTAGACTTCTCCACTGAATGTTCAGAGGTGCTGAAAACTGGAAGTATTCATCTTGAGCCTACTCATCTTTGAAAAAAACTGTGAGAAGAGACACTAGCAAAACTTGGCAAAATAGCTTGCTAGTTACATCCCTTTAGGCCTTGCTTTTCTCTCTGCACTTCTGTAACACTTGAGTGCATGATGAGGCATTCTCTGAATTAATTCAGTGGCCCATTTTCTCAACAATTACCTGAGGAATATAGAATATCGCCTGGCCAGCACCACTCACCCTGTAATAGGACCCTTTGGGTGTTCATCAAATATATATAAACGCTGATCATTTTTCATTTTGCTTTCACTAAATGCTTTTATTTTCTGGGTGTGAAGCTAAAAAAACCCTGAGCTACAAATATAACTTTGAATGCAAAAGGAGATCTTCGAGATTAAAACAGATAAACGTAGGTGTCTGTGTGAAATGTTTAAACAGGTGCTTAAGGTCCCATTGAAGTTAGTGGAGTTGTAGGTGCTGGAGCCTAGAGGGCTAGTCAACTGCCAAGGGCAGGATTCAGGTACCTAAACATAGTTTTTGGGCTCATCTGAGGTGCCTTTGGGCTCATCTGAGATACCTTTGAATCCCCTCCATGGCTTCCACCTGTGTATCCAGGAACTCCCCATGAAAAAGTCCTACCATATCTACCAGCTGATGTCTTGGATATCCTGGGACATCTCAAATAGCAACATGTGCTCATGTTTAGGCAATCAAATCCTGCTCTATGTGCTCACTTCAGAGAGAGCTGAATTGGCTTCCACACACTACTGACTGTACCGAACAACTATTCTGGAAGCTTAAATGCCAAGTGCACACACACATACCCCTACACATGGACGCCTTCATTTTGGTGTCTAAGTCCGAAGCTGACTTTCAGCTCTGCAGGATATTCCTGGCACCAAAAATGGTCTGACATGTCTTTGGTAGGCAACTTACTTGAGCCCTGCAACTCTGTACTGGAACTGTATACCTTGTTAATCAATGGTGTCAGATAGACGTTTCAGGATGAAATTCCTCCCACATATTTTAGACATCTGTTTTTGCGGAACCCCCTAAAGGGGCTTTTCCTAGAGCTTAGCCTGTGGATTCTTTCTGAGATCTGCCTAGGCAAAACTGTTGTTCATTTTGTAGGAAATCTGTGAGCATAACTCTTACATAAATGTAATGACATTAACTTCGTATCTTGGCGTTACAGGATTTTTGTGGAGGATGAAGTGGATTGGAGTCATGGTGGAGATATTGTGATCAGCTCTTCCTCCTATGAAGCCCACCAAGCCGAAGTAGTTACACTTAAAGAAGTCCATGGTCATAGCATAAGAATTCTTGAACGCCTTCTGCACAGGCATATTGGTAAGGAATCTGTCTTTGCATTTGAGAGTTTTCTTACAAAGCATTGACTTTCCATTTCAGATCTCACCGAGATCAATTTTACTTTATTGAGGTACCTTCATTTCTTTCTCCATATGCTTTTTTCCTTGCTGTTTTGATACTGAAAATGTGATGTTCAGAATTGCACAGAATAGCTGATTCTAACATGAATTTCTAGGAATAGAATTAATTCAGTGCTAAANTTTACACAATTTCGGTGGTGTGTCAAAAACTGAAAAATTTTTAAAAATCCTTTTTGCAAAATAATTAGACTCATGGAGCAAAATTTTATCAACTCTGTGGCATAAAACTAATGTATTTTTAATCTAATATGTAAATAAACATAAAATCCGTATATAGCTCTATTTCCTGTGTAGATTACATGGGATCTGTATTTAAATGGAAAAAGAGATGCACTGATGAGAATTAATTTACTTTTATTTCAGACTATAAAGTAAATTTATTACCATCTATTTAACAAAAATAAAAGAATAGTTATTAACAGGTCAAATTCTGAAGCTCCAAACCCAGGATTTCTCCTGTGCATAGCAATATTTTTTTAATTTAGTCTTAATTCAAGCTAGTAGGCGCAGAAATTAGCATGATGGATAAAAAGGTTCAGAAATATTGTGTGTTTATGCATGGCCTTTCTTTTTTGTGAGGGAAGGAAGAAACCTGCCAGTCAGTCCTGGGGCCAGAGAATGGTTCTTAGCCTATTTTCTTAGCTAATGTAGAGATAGTAAGTGTATCCTGAGATGAAATGATTACATACACATTGAGTACTGCAGCAGTTGTTAGATATGGCTGGAAAAAGAAAAGGGCTGATGGAAGAATTAAGATCTGTGTAAATACTGGGATTCACCTGGGCAAATATAGATATCTACAGTAAATGTTCACACAGGAGCTAGTCACTCTCAGCTCCCTTGATAATCAAAGCAGAAAAATACATGCTTCTCATTTGTATTTCAACTCCCCCTAAAGCAGATGTATAAAATAGATAACAAATTGCACTTGAGAATTGGCTATTGCTCTCCATTGTACACAAAACCAGTTTGGATAACTAAATCATATCTGTAGATATCTAAAGTCACCTGAGATTAATTCCAAGCTAGACATCTGCATAAACTCTCTCGTAAGTCTCGTTTAGAAAGACTTTGTTTAGAAAACACACACAACTGAGATTCTGTAGCAAATTGGTTTTTAGCATTGTCATTGGTCTGATCCTAATGAGAATTCATGGAGATCAACTCTGCAGTGTACTGAAGAATAACTCCAACACATACAGCTTAGAAAAAATGAAGTGTGAATCTGTTCATCGATTTGGCATCTGCACACCACAGGGAAAATATTTAGCACCTTCTTTTTCTAAAAATGAAATATGTTGGTAAAATATAAGTGCGTGGTGAATATCTGATGGGCAGGTGGCCTTTCTGTTTTTGTGTTGATGCATGTAGATTGTGCTGGAGGAAAAACACACCTGAATGTCAGTGCAGATTCTGCAGAGAAGCTGTGCATAAGCTGTCAGGCTTTCTGTCC
>VYZW01044715.1:268-13478 GCA_013401315.1 Balaeniceps rex | reverse complement strand
GGGAGGGGGCACAGCCAGGACAGTTGACCCAAACTAGCCGAAGGGCTATTCCATACCATATGGACGTCATGCTCAGTGTATAAACTGGGGGGAGTTGTCAGAGGGCAGCGATCACTGTTCAGGGATGGGCTGGGCATTGGTCAGCGGGTGGTGAGCAATTGCATTGTGCATCATTTGTTTTGTATATTCTTTTATCATTATTATTATTTTATTTTATTTTGCTGTACTATTAAACTGTCTTTATCTCAACCCATGGGTTTTACTTTTTTTTTTTTCCTGATTCTCTCCCCCATCCCACTGGGGAGGAGGGGAGTGAGCAAACAGCTGTGTGGCGTTTAGCTGCCTACTGGGTTAAACCACAAGGACCTTCCTCATGGCCACACTCACGCAAATTTAATGGGGGGAAGAGGCAGCAAAGTCTCAGAGATGCTGACTTTCTCCAGGTTTGGCTGCCTGTTCTACAGCAGGGAAGCGAGCCTCTATTACTGTCTCCCAGAGGGAAAGGCTGCCATCGGGGGTGTAACCCTTGTGGGATAGTAGAGAGTGACCCGCCAGTTACCCACCCTTAAGACAAAGTCAGAGGAAAACCGATTTCAGCAATTCCACAGCTCACAGGAGTACTTGTTGATATTCTCTTCCTCTAAGAAGCTGCCTGATTTTTACCAATTGTCGTATCCTATATGCATAAGTTCGTTATGCTTTCTCTTACGTTACAGGAACGTCAGCCACAGCTCCTATGTAGCAGTGTAATCTTGCACTCTTTTGGGGCAGATAAAGGTAAAGCATTTCTCAAAGTCACAGCTTCACTTGCAGCCACGCAGTGGGTTGCGCACCTGGGTTTGTTCCCCACTTGTGAACTGTTGACTCTGGAGGGAGCAGTTTAGCTTCAAGGACTGCAGGGTTCTACTCAACCGTAACACTCAGCATTTCTGAGGGTGTGGGTCTTCTTGGGACGGCTTCCTTCCCTAATAAGCAATAACATAATCATGTACATACTTTTGAAATTGCAGAAGTGGAAACCACAGGCGGAATAACTGACTAGCAGAGGAAATTTGATTAACGTTTTCAGCACAGCCTTGGGGGTGGAGGTAGGGGCAAGTGTAGAGGTTTCCAAGGAGTCATCAAAGCACTCTCTTCCAGGATGGCTGACTAGCTTGCGCTCAACCCTCTGACAGTTTTGGAGCTGCCTCTAGCTTGGACTGGCATCTTGGAGAGAATTTCTAGCCTGTGTTTGGGAGGGAAGATGTGCTGCTCCTTTGGCTGGTGGGAGCAGATGTTTGTTCAAGCCCATTCCCTGGGTCAGAGCAACCTCCAGCTGGTGCCTGCCCCAACTCACCGGCAGCCCTAAAGAGCCGTTTGCAAAGAAGAGGGTCCAGGGCTCCCAAAAGAAAAGGGAAGAGCGGGCCATAAACCAGCGTAAACAAGCTCTGAGCAGAAGTCTTTGGCCTGAATTATGTCTCGTGACCTCTGCTGTGATCTGTCTCTCACACAGCCAGAACCTGCTGGCAGGGGCTGGATCTGTGTTTCCTTGTACCCACGACAAGGGTACGCTTTCATGACCATCTGTACTAGCCAGTTCCTGCCCTGCCTTTACACTGTTTTTTTGAGGCAAAGGATGTTTTTAAGGGCTTAATGTTTAACCTGCACCCTACTAACCAGAAGAACTTGCAGAGATTAAACGAGACTGGGAGATGGCTGCGCAAGGTCCTCTTCCTTTCCAGGGTCCATGTGCCTCCAGCCTGGGAGGTTTTCAGAAGCACAGGGGTATGAAATCCAGCCACTTGCTGCGGCTGGTGAAAGGCACATGATGAACAACGACCTCCAGGGCAAAGGAGTTGTGCTGCGAGCACAGGAAAGAGGAAGAATTAGAAAGTTTTGAATTTCTGGGCAGTGTTTTTCCAGAACTATAACGCTCTTGGCAAAGCAGGAGCAGATGTGTTCAGCAGCAAGCCCTCCATGGCCCTGGGCACTGCTGCAGCAATGCTTTCCCCCCCTGGTCATGCTGAGGCTGTGGGACCAGCTCTGTCCCTCCTGCCATCAGGCATGGGCTCTTAGACCACCTCAGGGTGGGACCGTACAGTCTCCCAGCCCCTCTTCCAGGGCTGTGTCACTGGGGATTGTTCAGCAGGTCCCACTTGATAACCCAGAGCCAGCCAGTGTCCTCTGAGTGACAGCTCTGCCCTGGCCTCAAATAACCCCCAGTGTTTTCTCTGAAGGACCTTATCTCAAACAAATCTTCCCCACTGCTGGTCGCTTACAGTCGCTGAAACAACCATGGAAAGGATCCATCCTGAAAGCCCCTGGGGGCCAAAAATGTCTCTGTCTCGATCACAAATGTTTCCTGCTGCCTTTTCCGCAGAGGCGCACACAGCTGGGTTTAGACCGTGTGGTCCCCAGGGGCTTCCAGGTGAGGTCCCGCACCCCATTCAGCCACCCCAGCGGGGAGCTCCTTGCCCGCATCTCCTGGTGAGTGAACAGCAAAGAGCCGAATGCCACAGGCTCTGCCAGGGCTGCTGCAGCACATGGTAGCTTTTCTGCAAGCATGGAAGTGGGGAGGGTTGGGCCACGAGGATGAGTAGGGCACCAGGACAGAGCAATAGCTTGAATGAGCGTGGTGCCTGTGCATCAGCAAGTATTACTAATACATATGTAGCTGTACAGGCATTTTTAAATAATGAGCTATTCCTGAGCTCAGGCTGTCCCGTGTGATCCTGACTGTGTCAGCTGATGGGAAAAAATCTCTTTAGGGAAGAAATGGCATGTTCCTCAGAGAGGCCCAGGACCATGCACGTCCTCCCTCTCCTCTGTGCTCAGCCATCTTGGAGCCAGCTGCGCACAAGGGATGGGGTGAGGCCAGAGCAATGTTGAGTCCTGGCAAGAGGATGGAGGGGGGACCAAACTCAGCTTTGGCTGAGGTTTATCACCCTGACCTTAATTAAGGGGCTGGAATCTAATCACAGCCCCCCATGTTGCTGGGAGGTGTCCTCCCTTTCCCGGCACATGCCAGGGGGTATCTGGCCACTTTCCCCCTCCAGGGAAAGGAGGGTGGTCAGGAGGGTGAGTCTGGTGTGGAGCCAGGCTGCGGGGACACCGCAGGGACTGCACTCATCCCTGGCTGTCCATGGTTTCCATCAGGGGACTAAAGGTGATGGTGTTTCCCTCTCTCTCAAAAGATAAAAGAGTCACAAAGCTGGCTTTATTCCCACTGTAAAACCCCTTGGTTTTATAAAACCCCCAAAGCAGTGCTGGAAAGCATGATGCTTCATTACCTGTGTTGTCATCTGGGCTTTGTGCTGCGGTTGTCCTTACCTCTGGCTTTCTGAACCATGCCACTATATTTCAAAATCTGACAGTAAATAAAATACATAAAATCAGCTTCTTTTAGTCTGTTCCACATATGCTGCCCTTTAATTTCTGCACTGTATTTACGGGATATGGTAGAAAGAGGAACTCATTGCTTTCACGTGTCCCCCACATATTTCCACTGAGTTGCCTCTACCTCTTCCCCTTTTCTAAGCCAATGTCCTGGTGTGATCTTTTGTCATCCACAAACACTCTTGCCATTTTAATCCTCACCCACTGAACTTTGCGGTCTCAGCTGTGTCTTCTTCAAAACCCAGTGGTTAATGTAGTCATGCCTCTCTGCCCCCAGCAAAGAGCCCAAATTCAAGATCTCCCTGCAGCCCTGAGATGCCTGTTGAGCCCATGATGGATGGCCAGCCTAAAAAGCACTAAAAAGCAGAGGACTGGGCTTTGGAAACCTTGTGGTCATGGTCCGGATCTGCTGCTTCAGTGGCATTGGGGTGAGGAAGTCCATGCTGCAGGAACATGCTGCAGGTCCATGGCACACAGTAATTTCTCCTACCAAATATGATCTTTCTTGCCCCTTGAGGGCAGTGCATCTCCTGCTGACAGCAGTGGGCACGACTGGACCCTGCCTTTGGCTGATGCTTGGGGTGTGCCTGTAATACAAATATAAAAGGACAGTAGGAACCCGCAGGTAACCAACCCGCTCCCTGCTCTGCTGAAAACTAGCACTGGACCCTTTGGAGGTCTCTGGATTTCTTTGTGGTCTTTTCTCTTTGCTAGGATAGCAAAGCAGTCTGATTAAGACCATCTTTGACTAGGCATGATGGAGCTTCCTCCAGAAGAGGTGGTTGATGTCATGCCCAGCACAGCTGAGGACGAGCATGGGCAGAGGAAACCCCAGCACCATCCCCAGACAACCTCTGGCACCCCGGGAAAGGCTGTGACAGTCCCAGGCTGCCACAGACTATGGTCCCACCTGGACCTGCCTCCGCTTTCCCCAGCTGCAGCAGCCAGAGACATTCACTGCTCATTTGCATTCACAGGCATGTGCAGAACTGGCCCAGCAGACCTGGTCTGGCAAATCTTAGCCTTGGGGCTGGGGCTGATGGGAAAGTCTTGTGATTTTTCTTCTCTCCCCTGCAAGGCGGCTCTAAAATATAGTCTTCAGGGGCTGGGTATGACCCTGGCTGGAAGCACCAGTGCTTTTTCTCTGGAGGTTTAGAGGAGAAGGCAACCCTGAAGCCAGGAACAGCGGAGACCCTGAAAGCTCAGCCCAGCCCACTCCGTCTCAGGATGTGAATTTTGCACAGTGGGGTTTTGCGATCGTTTCCTGCAGCCCAAGAGGAACAGAAACTCTTCCCTCCCACCGCTGGGGCCTTTCCTTCATCATGGTGGTCTTTCTCATTCCCGATGAGATGCTTGTTCCCAATGAGGTGCCCATGCTTTTGGAAAACAGGCTCTGACCTCTGCAGCCAGCATGCTGGCACAGCCTGGTGGGTACCGCATGGCTGCCTGCCCCAGCGCAGGGCTTCGGATAGCTCGGATAAGCAGATGTGTGCTTCATCCCCATGATTAGCTAACCGTCCTCTCACTACTGGCATGATGTTTCGCATCGGGTGTTGTAGGAGAGGAACTGCCTGCAAGAGAGATGTGAAACCCAGGAAACAGAAAATTGACTCTTAAAATAAAAAGGCCTCATGCTTTGCCCGGTAGTGGCTCGGGAGCCAGCCGGGGCTCAGCAGGCAGCTCCCATTCCTCAGCAAACCGAGCAAGGAAATAATGGCCTGAGAGGGAAATAACAAAAGCAAAGGAAAACACGTTCCTTCTCCCTTTCAGTTTGTCTTTGCTAAAACAAAGTGGTAACTGAGCACTGTTTAATTTGGCTTGCCCGCACCTTTTTTGTTTGGGTGCTGCTGGGCAGCAAGGACATGGCTGGGAAAGTGGAGCCAGCTGCCGCATCCTTTGCCCAACAGCTGGACAGGGAGGTGAGACTGAGGGGATGTCATGCCCCATCATGAGTTAACAGAGGCTGCCAGGGGCTGGAGCATGGTGCCTGTGGACCCCCCAGTCAGGCAGAGTGAGATTAGGGTGCTGCCAGCACCCACACCCAGACACACATCTGCAGGAAAACTGATCGCGACAACTCATGCACAAAACAGTTGGCAACAATTTATCCCTGTTTCGGCAAATTTCTTCACCCAGTCAAAAATACCCTTTTCTATATGTATTAATCAAGACCAGCAGAGAAGTGTGTGCAGGGGAAGGGTGGGAGGCAGGGGTACACCACGTCCAATGAGCCCCAGAAGAGAGGAGCTTTGGGGGCTACCAGCTGGCTGCCACTGGCACCAACACCAGCTCAATCTCATCTCTAGTTGTTGAGGGGTCCATAGGCATGAGAAGCCTGGAGGAGAGGCTGGCACAGCACGGCACAGCCCAGCATGGCAGCCGGCTGGAGGCAGCATGCTAGAGCTGATGCCCCATCAGAGTGCAGGAGCCAAGACTGGAGGAGCCAAAAGCAGAGCGGCCGTACAGGAATACCTGGGAAGTGCCAGAGGGGTTGGATTTAATTTGCTAATTGGTAGCAGGGCACTCTGATGAGAGCTGAGCCAGGCAGGGAGTCAGAGGAGAGAAGGCTCCTGCCCTGGCACAACTCGGAGCAGAAAGACAGCAATTTTCTCGGCCACCTCATCACACAGCAGTGGCAGGTCTGAAGAAAGGCGGTGTGTCCTGCCGGCCAGCCAAGGTTTTCTTTTCCTCTCTGCCTGCCAGCTCTGCAGGCCGAGGGAGAACTGGCAGCATGGAGGAGGAACAGGTTTGTGGAGAGGGGGCAGGGCCATGGCACTGTCCCAGCCCAGTGACAAAGGACAGATTTGGAGCAGCCCAGCACACGACTCTGAAGCAGCTCCTGCCCAGGCAGCAGAAAGCCTCTGCACTCACCTTTCATGGTAGAACCAATCCATGTTTTCTCCCTAAAACTGAGTGTGGAGCCAAACAAAGACCCAAAATCAGGCTTCTCTTCCTCAGTGGCCTGTGGCTGCTCTTTCTCCGCATCCGCCAGCAGCTCCATCCCCAAAAAGAGGTGGTCACACAGCCAGAGTGCAGCACCCTGGGCTTTGCCTTGGCCTGCCACGTCCTGCCCCCAATGCGCTCCTCACCCCCAGTGCCTGCTGTCCCCTGGACAGTTGCCTGCAGGGCAGCCGGGTCGCCAGCTCCCAGGGCTGGCAGGGAAACGTCCATGGGCAGGTGAATCCCAGCTGCATCCGAGGCTGGCTCCTGGCTCTCCCATGTGGGATGGTGTCTGCCATTGCTGCAGGGAAGATAACAAATACCACTTGCTCCCACAAGCGTCTGGCAGGAAAATCCCACTGTTTGGAGGCTCTGGTGCCAGACCACCCTGCACTTTGCATTTATGCCTCTCTGGGTGTCTCCACGTGGGAGCACAGCCCCACACGTGGCTCCCTGCCACTGAGCATCCCTCCCACTGGCTTTGCCGGAGCTCACTTCTGCCAGGTCCAGCATTGAGGACAAGCTCTATCGCTTGTGCAAGGTAACATAAACATGCACAGTGCTTTACACACTGAGCTGCTGGTCACTGTTGATTGAAGAGCCATCACCGCCAGCTTCCAGCCTGCAGGAGAGCAGCATTCTGCATCCCCATCTCACCAAGCATCATCTCTCCAAAAGTGTCTCTCCAGGACACATCAGCTGCTCCAGTCCCCCATTTGCAGACCGGCTTCCTGAAAACGAGGCATGGGGTTGCGGCGGGGATGTTTGCCACGCTGGCTCTCAGTATTTGTCTTCAAGATGCAGCACATGTACAGGCTCGGCACTGGGAAAACCACATTGGCTCCTTCTAGCAATGCAAACCCTGTGATCAAGGACCCAAAATCTGCTACAGCACTGCAGGTGCATCCAGAACTTTAAAGAAAGGGTTGCTGAAAGGTGTGAGGGGCAGCTAGGGCATCCCACACAGCGCTCACCCAGCACCCAAGAAATTCCTGCAATTTTGATAGATCCATTTGATGGTAAAATTAGCCGGTCATGCTGCATTGGAGAGAATTGCCCAACCAAGCAGCAGAAGCGGTGCCGTGCGATTTCCACATGTAACTATGGTAACCCAGAGCAAATAAATGCTATTTTCAAACCACGGGCAGAACCTCCTCATGGGAAGCCCTAGCTGATCCCAGCTGCCAGCTGAGTGCTGGGGTACAGGCATGGATGCCCTGCGGAGGGAGGGATGGAGAAGACCAGCCAATGCACAGCGCATGGCCATGGAAAGGACCAGGAGCTCCTCCTGCTTGTCTCCTGTCATGTCAGGAAAAGGACGGTGGAAAAAAAATCTCATCTTTTCTCTGCACTGTCCCCAGGAGCTGAAGAAATTGTAGAAACAAGGATGATTTCCCAGCTGTGTTCACCCACAAGCATGGCATGGAAAAGAGGGAGACCAGAGGTTTTATATAGGGCAGGAGATTCCTGGACAGAGAGATGAGAAGGGAACGGGATTAGATTACTTTAGATGAGAACAGAACAGAACAGAACAGAACAGAATAGAATAGGATTAGAGGCCCCTAATTTGCCTCATCAAGAAGTGTAGCACCAGGTAGTGTCCCAGATAAGGAGTTAACAGCTCAGGTTGGAAATCAGTTAATTAAGACCCAAGTAGAGCAAGAGAAACCTCATTTGCAAATCACCCAGGGTCCTGACTTCCTGGGAGATGGTGTCACCCCAGGGACACGGAGAGTGGGAAGGAGCAAGGGAACAGTTCCCGCCAAACCCCGTGACTCTGGACATGTGATTTCAGCGAGATGCCACAGGAGATGCTGAATGAGGAAATGCTCCAGCCAGGGTTGCTCCATTGCTGGCGAGTGTTTGCTGCCAAGGCTGAGGGCGACGGGTCTGCTGCCAGCCCTTTTCCCATCCCCACTCCCGGCACCAGCTCAGCTCTGCTGACCCCTTCAGACCCCCTTCCCCAGCGCTGGCCGAGAGCCCACCCAGGCTTGTCACGCACCACGCTGTGGGGCCCTGGGAGGTATAGAGCATTTTTAACACATTAACACCAAATCCCCTTGGGAGGACCAGGCGGCCAGAGTGTCCTCTGCCAAAGCACACCTGTCCCGCAGCAACGCGCCTCCATGCTGGCACCTCTGTGCCTGGACCTCCCGGAGGGGCAGGGTGCTCCCAGCTGGCTTTCCAGACACCTTCCAGCCCTGCTTCACGACATGAGTGAAGCCACTGGCATCACTGCAACATTTAGAAACAGGAGCTTGGAGCAGGTACAGATCCCCTGGCAAACAGCTGATCCAGCTTGCTGAAACCCAGCCGGGGTCAGGGCAGAGAAGCAGCCCTGCTGTCCCGGACAGCAGCACTAAGCAGCCTGCAGCCAGCTCCTGCTTACTAAAAGCAGCTGACGAAAGCTGGAACCCTGTGTTAAATCGCTCTCCGGTGTGTTTTGTCCATGCAAAGATGGACGCATGATCCCAGGGTGGTGGGAAAGGCATCTGCCATAAGGCCACTCAGAAAGTGCCCCCCAAAAAGGTGGTGGCACCCAGAGCCTGCACTCACTGGGAAGCCCATCTCAACCCTCTATTTCCTTCCTCAGCATGGGAACAGACAACCTAAAATCACCCTTTGGTTGCGTTTGGTGCGGTGCCGTGCAATACCACCGGACATGCACAGGGAGCAGGGTTAATCCAGCCCAAAATTAAAAGGCAAAACTGGAGATGACAAACTGACAGCCTCCACGGCGAACGCGTGCACTTATTTGGTGGCAGCCTGGTAAGTGTCTGCCTGGCAGTGTGAGGAGGATGAGTACAAGTTGCTGTGGGAACAGTAATTTGGGTTGTTCTGCCTCTGGGTTTCTGGCTCTTTGCCTTTGACATCACATTTGCCTCCTGTTTTTGTGTTGAATTTTGTTCCCGCCTTTCGTTGTCCTTTCCCTGAGGAAGAAAGCATCCCTACACCTCCACGAGGCAGAATCAGCGCTGGCACGAGACCCCACTTAGGGGTGGCAGTGGGGCCAGTGGCAAGCCAGGAGGGGCTGGATGGGGTGCAGCACCCACGGGGGCAGAGCTGACCAGGCTCCAAGGAGTAGGATGAGAGAGACCCCGGCCGAGTGGTGCCCATCGCTCCAGGGTCTGCACAGGCCAGGAGACCCAGCCGCAGCAGCAGAGTGTTAGTGGTGGTGGAAATATCATGCTTTTAAACAGCAACAGTGTAGAAAGGATTTAATAGCATTAAATTACTCTTGTGTACCCCCCACAGCTCATCTGGCATCTGGGTATGACAGGGAGCCAGACAAGGTTACACGTGCTGTCACCAGCTTCCAAACAGTCCTTCCCCTCCTCTGGCCCACACGGGCTTCGTGCATCCTCATGTCCACCGACTCCACCCATCGCAGCCACACCTGGGGCAACCAGTGTGGCTCAGCAGGCATCCCAGGGGGATGCTTGGCATATGGTCCCTCCATTGGCTGTGGTCAGTCCAGGGTCATGTGGGGCGAGTGGAGGAGGACCGGGCGGTCCTGGGTGGATGGAAGGAGATGGATGCTCCTGTTTCCAGCACCCAGACCTTCCCTGCATGCGTACCTCAAAGAGAGGAGCATGTTTGCACTGGGACAAGCAGCAGGAACCACGCCAGCCCCACCATGACCTCTCCTTGCCTCTGCCTGGCCGGCTCCAGCAGCAGGGGGATTAGCGGGGCATATGGGGGCTAAATAAATACAGGGCACGGGAGAAAACGTAAAATGAAATATTTTGGAAGAAAGCATTGTCAAAAGCATAAAAAAAAAATCCTTTCTCTGAATCAGCAATTTCTGGTGAAAACCCAGTCAATTTATTAGACCTTTGGTGCTGGAGAACTGAGACCCAGAGACATTGAGTGAGTCCGAAATGAAGAGCATGGGAGGAGGAGGAGGAGGAGGAGGAGGAGGAGGAGGAGGAAGGGGGTAAGGACAAGAGGGCTTGGCTCGAGGCGCTTGTTCCCCCAGCATTTTGGCTGCAACTGCGGCACAGTGGCAAGGAGGCTCCCGGCATCCAGAAGCAAAGGGTGGAAGGAGGGAAGCTCATCCCCTGGGGGGACCATGGAGCTGGTGCTCAGCCCTTCTGGAGACACAGCATCCCCAAAGCGCTGCCACAACTCGTGAGCTCACTGGTACAAGGAGCCTCTTCGTTTGCCGGTGATGGCTGTTCGCCGGGTGGATGGGAGCAACAGTGCAGAGACAGTGACAGATGACTTGTGCGAAGCCACCAGTCAGCGAGAGGCAGCAGGGCCAGGGCCACCAGCTGGCACGGAGAGGAGAAGGCAGCATTACGGCACGTGGGGTAACAGGAGCCGCTGCATTGGGCAGACAGAGCTGCCCAGTGAGAGAGGGAGACCTTGGTGGCAGTGGGTGCCTGGAGGCACAGGGGAAGAGCATTTAGGGGCCCCTAAAATCCACCCTGCTCCCAGGGTCGCAGCTCAAAATATTGCTGCTGGTGTTGCCCCAGTCCATAGCTGTCCTTGGGGCTTCGAAGCCCTCACCTGGAGTCATGTCAGCACCCATCAAGGCTCGGCTTCACGGATAAATCCCCTGGGGGTAGACAACTGGGCTCATCCCTGCTGGCCAGGATGCTTGTGCCACGCTCTGCCCAGGCTCTGCACCCCGCAGCGACCCACTTGCTGCAGCCAGGTCTGGCATGGTGTTCAGAGAGATGTCCACTCTGGGCGAGGGCTGGCAGCAATGCAGCTGGACAAAGCCCAAGCAGGCACCGGGCTCAGCTGGCACAGACCTTAGCACGAGGAGTGGGATGAGGCACTACCGGTCCCCGCTCCTCTTGCCAACCCAAACTTGGTGAACAAAGTGCCAATGCCGCCAGTGCCTGAGGGATGAGAAATTCACCCAAAGAACAATTGCTCCAGACCTCTGGGGCAGGGATTGTACCCACCCTAGTGAAAGGCTTCCTGATATTAATTGGGGCTGCTGGAAAAGCTCATTAGTAATAATAGCCACCACCATAGCAACAATGATAGTACCATGCTGACAAACTACACATCCCAGGGTGCAATGCTGCAGGAAAAGCAGCATGGTGATGCTGGTGATTGTGGTGGTGGCGGCGGCGGTAGTGCTGGTGATGGTGGCAGTGATGATGGTTATGGTGGTGGCAGTGATGGCAGTGACGGTGGTAGCAGTGGTGGTGGTGGTGCTGCTGCTGCTGCTGCTGGAGCGCACGTGAGACCCACAGCCCCCGTGCCCAACTCTGCTAGGGCTTGGGATGGGGTCCCTCTCTGGGGCTCTGACCCCCCCCGCAGTGCCCCACAGCCCTACCCTCCTGTTGGCACTGCGCTTTTCAGCCAGTCTCTGCCAGAGGCCATGTGCTGAATGCCCCCATGAAGACCTGGCGACAGAGCCTGCCGCAAGCCCATCTCCTCCACAAGCTGACGTGTCCTGGAGCCGGTCCCCAGCAAGCACCCGTTGGAGCCATGGGCTCTCTGCTGCCTGCTGCAGCCACAGGGCCATTTGTGTTCAACCAGCAGGCAGGGAATTTGCCAAGCAGGATTTAAATCCTGTTCCCACCTTCCCTGTGAGCTTTGACAAGGCTGAGGTGTCCAGAGAAGTGGCAACAATGGGAAAAGGTAGGTGGCCCTCAACTAATTAAGAGGTCTGGTATTTCAGGATATCAGAAGATCAGCAGAATTTGTGGCAGCAGCAAAAGCAGGCGCAGGCAACTATTAATGAACACCCCAAATCCAGAATTAATGTGGGTTTTTTCTAGAGTACCATGGGTAACAGAAACGGCATCAGTCATCCTTTTAGGATGGGCTGTAGTAGTATCTCTCTGGGATGTTTCAGGATGGGGTTAGCTCAGAGGAGGGTTGCCTGCACCCTGCGTGCAGCAGGAGGTGGGTGGCAGTACCCGTGGTGGGGGTATGGGGATACCATACCTTTGAACTATGGGGATACCATAGTACAAACCCGGCCCGCCCGTTCCCCTCCAGCCCTGGGGGAAAAGGATGGGCCAGAGGAGCCGGTCGCCACTTCGCAAGGGAGAAGGAGACACGCCGGGGAGAGGAGCAGGGGAGATGGAGAACGCCAGTGGGATGGTGCCAGGACCAGACCCCAGGAGGATGTGGAGTGTGGGAGCCAGAGACTCTCAGAGAGGACCCCAAGTCAGCAAGGCCCCGTGGGCACAGCTACGTCCCCCGTGGTGAGCCCACAGCAGGTCAGCACAGTGCAGGGGACAGGGCCCTGCAGGAGGCACAGGGTACATGGGGCAAAACATGCGGACAGGGCACAGGGGATGTGGCACACAGCACACACGAGGGATGTGGCACCAGGGACGTGGTACATGGGAGAGGGACCACGGGAAATGGCACTGGGGACATGCCACGTGGACAGGGGACACAGGAGATGGCACATGGGATGCACCATGGGGGACATGGCACAGGGGACACCGCCCGTGAGACAGGGGATGCAGCATGGGGTACGTGGCACCAGGGACATGGCATGTGGGAGAGGAGACACACCATGGGGGACAAGGGACATGGCAGAGGGAACATGGCACAGGGAGGATGGCACATGGCACAGCAGATGCCGTAGAGAAAACCGAACAGGGGACACGCCCTGGCCCCAGCCCCGGCACCCCCGGGCCCGGGGAGGACCCACTGCCCTGTGGGCGGGGCCGCACCCTGGACTCTCCCCTTATGCTAATGAGCGCTGAATCACGCTCAGCGGGACACGGCCGCCGGGCAGGACTGAACCACTCGTGCGGAGGGGAGGGGAGAGCGAGTGGAGGGGAGCAGAGGGGATCGAGGTGGGGGGTGGTGCGGCCAAGCGCCCCGCTCGCAACACGGGGGGCTCGAGCTCCGCTCGTCGTCCGGGGAGAAACCCGTCGTGGGAGCGGGGAATCGGGCGAGGGGGGAGGGG
>VYZW01044710.1:3770-15113 GCA_013401315.1 Balaeniceps rex | reverse complement strand
CAGAAAGGGAATAATATGATAGACTGTGCAAAAGAAGACTCGGGGATCTGCATTTTCCCTTTTGAAGGAGTTGGCTACTAATTAAATTGCATTAGCAGATATATTTGAAGAGGCTAAGTTAAACAAAACACATAAACAATTGTTTATCCCAGGAAATGAATATTTGGCTTTTCCTGTGACCCCTCCTGAAGCAAAGGGTGGTNGATCAGATACAAAAGATGGCAGCTAGGATGTGATATAAGAGGGCATTATAGGTATGTAGATCCTGTGCAGTACAGTGACATATAGAGATACCTGAGTTGCCATCGCGATAGCTTAAGTACAGGGAAGTACCTAAGGTACCTTCAGGTACCCTTTATACCAAGATAAATTTATTCTCTGTGTTGGGTAAATTAGCCTATGTGGCAAGCCGCATGAATGTCACAATAATACTTCTGATAGCTCTTCTGGCTCTAAAGGAATTACCTTGGGTATATATAATCATATACACAGTATATCATTGTATCATGGAAGCGTAAATTCAAAGGCCTCTAGAAACAAACTTGATTATGAACCCTATGTCTGAATAGGAAAGGAGAACTGGGCTCAGTACAAGTTCCTTATGATCAGGGAAAATAATGGAGAATTATGTTTAGGTTTTACCTTCAGTGAGGAATCTAAAAAAGAATACAAGTCAGTGAAAACAAACTATCTATCTTATCGCTATGACGCAGAAAGACCTGTGGGGCCCCGTCTGTCCAGAAGTGAAAGTTTTCTGATTTCTTGGACAGTGCCAGATAAATAGAACACTCACCTCTTTCAAAATGTGAAACTGAATAACATTAAAATATGTAAAGAAGGCTTTAAGAAGAGAAAGGAAAATATAATTATCTTTGATGAGCAAACTTTTCCCTGGAGGAAGGACAAGAAACTGGATATCAATTGGCAAAACCCTGCTGGGTCCCATATCTCTAGTTCTTGCTTGCTGGTTAGCTCTGAATCTTCAAGAGTGAAGTCAAAAACCGAGCAAAACATTCGTACTTGTGCGTAATACTGTTAACATAAATAGTTACATAAACAGATAAGCACAAGGGGAATTATATCTTCCAAACCCATATCAATTAGTTAAACAGTCATATAGTGTTTTGCAATGTGAGTTATCATAATGCTAGCTCACAGATGAAGGCACTCTTGGAAATGAGTAAGCATGGTATTGAGTGCAGGGCAGGGTTTGGTGACACTGCTTAAGTTCATTTTGCACTAATCAAATTGTATTATATATGATATATACAATATATGCCCTATATACGTAGAAACCACAGGAAATTTCTGTCAGCTGAGGTTACTCTGGAATGTTGAACACACTGAGATGCAGTGCATGCATCTGCCTCAGGGAGAGGAGCTTGTCTCTTCTCTTCCAGCCAAGGGCCTGTGGTCCCCTTTTTGCTTTAAAGAATGGTGGGTGTTTCTCCCCTGTGAGGCCAGAGAGGCGAGGGGGCAGCAGTAATCACCCAAGCAGAAGAGAAACCTGGTTTTGGGCCATCTACAGTTTTTCTTTCCTGTTACACACCCACAGGCCTGTGCTGTGGTGTTGGGAATGCTTTCTCCCGGTGTTGGCCTTGTTGCTTCAGACTGTCTGCAGACACTCATTGCTTCAGAGGCACTTGGTTTCAATCTTATCTTCATGTCTTGGGCACTAGAAATTTATGTCTGATTATTTCTCTAGTTAAAGTGGTGACAGAGGAATGCACACTACCTTAACCTCGTTAATCATCTGTAAACTCTCTTGCTGAGACTACCCCAAAATAGACTAGCTGTGGACGGTTAGCCTGCATGCAGGTACAGTATCTGCACACAATGGTATTACATTATTCTGCGAGCCCTGGTTTCCTCAGAGTATTGCATGAAAAACTGCATCACTCAGGTTGTTTCTCTAGATTCTGATTATGGGCAAGTGCTACCTGAGTATGAACTACTATACTGTTTATATAACAAAACTGTGGAGGCAATCATCAACAATATGCTGATATTTATATATTTGACATGTATGTAAAGAGGGTGAGCACTGACAGTGGGAGGTCTTTGAATGTGGATCTTTAACAAGTTCCAAGTTCTCTATTTCATCACTTTTTACCTGAGATTAAAAGTTGAGTGTCAGTTCCAGTCAGACAGGAACCTTAAACTAGTGAGAACAAGCTAGCCCTTAATACTCAGATATATTTTCACAAATGCCCTGCTACTTAAATGAATAAACAAACTTATGCAATACTTATTCCAATGTATGGCATCCATCCTTTAGCTTTTTACATCAAAACAGCGCAAGCTGAAGCAGTCTGATGGAGTTGCATCAGCTGATTAATTAATTGCTATTTGTACTTGACAGGCTACAACAATTATTTTGGTATGCATTAAACATGTCATGTTCCAATATAAGAGGATGTGAAGCTGTCCAAATTCAACACCCCCTACCCCCCCAGCCCCAAATAAGAAAGCTATAAATCCTTTGAAAATACTGCTATTGTTATTCCTATTGCTCTTAAAAGCCTTCAGGCAGTCAGGGCTCTTTTTTCCTCTACACACCGCTGATGAAAGATAAGTACTACTTTAAGGTCTTTACAATCTAAACAAAAAAACAAATTAAAAAAAACCCAAACGAAACCAGACAACCAAAAATATTAGCCTATGATTTCTTTTTATACTGTGAATGTTGTCACAACTTCAAAAAATGATATAATGTGGTGTCAACAGAATAAATACAGTCATTGCTTACAGTCTTACAGTAGGAAAGGTCTTCATACCTTGGGATTTAATGTCAAAATCATAGAAACACAGAAATGTTGGCTAGAAGGCACCTCAGTAAGTTATCTAGTCCAAGCTCTTACTTGAAGCGTGACTATTTCCAGCTCTAGATCTACTAATGCAAGAAAGAATAACAAACACTTTAAGGATGTTAAGATGAAGCCACTTGTAAACCAGAAAAAGTTCATGTTGTCCATTTCAAAGAGATCACCAACTAGAAGGCCAACTAGACTGGCCTCATTGCTGGGGCCTTCTGCTGCCTTCTCCTCCAGACCCCTCATTTCTGGGCTGCTGCATTTCTGGTTCTTGACACCCATCTTAACATTGAGATGTTCCTTTCTCCAAACTGCTGCTGGAAGACTCCAACTTAACAGATCTGCAGAGCTTATTAGTGAGGCCACCCCTGATGCTGTCTCACCTAGATTTGAGGCACTGCTGAGAGGTGTCTCATGAGCTGGGAACAGGAGGGTTAGATGAAAGTCTACAGAAATTTGCTTGAATGATAGTCATCTTATGAACTCAATGTGTATAATTTTGAAAAGGAACTTACAGGCTTTGGAGTTTTCCATGGAGAAAAGAAACCTGAAATAAACAAAAAATAACATTAGCAGATTTTTCTGATGCATAAAGAGTGGAGGCTAAGTGGTGTCTATGCTCCCGTTCTCATTCAGGTCTGCAGATAATATTAATATTTATGAAAATTCTTACACACAAGGGGTGAAAACACAAACCACGAGGGATAATTTCTAAGAAAAAATATATGCAAATATATATATGCATATATATATATGCAAGTGGAGCTATTGAGATCATTGCCATACTTTACAAACAGCATGGGATTAGGTTGAAATTAAAAGAACTAAACAAAAGGACTTCCAAATGTCTTGGTGGACATTGGATAATACACCAAATGACCTGGTATCGATGTGTCAAATGCAGTTGCACCTTTGAGAAGAAGCAATTCAGAACATCCCGTCAATAAAACCTAATAATACAAGAGATTTTTTTAGAAGAAAAGCGTGGAGAAAAATAACTGTTTCATCAGTCTAGATAAGGTAGCCAAGTCTTGGGAGGATTGCTTGTTTTGATACTGCCCTGTTTTTTTGTCATAGTTAGCAAGTGGTCCTCTTCTACACAACTAGTTATCTCCTTTTCCTTGGTTAGTGAGTGACTGATAACTTGCTTTAGTGACTCTCATGAATTTCAACTATTGTCGCTTACAAATGTTTAAAACTCCAGATATGTCCTTTTCATAAAAGAAGATAATTTGAAACTGTCATTGTAAACACTGTTCTTATCTTATGGAGCACAATGTTAAAAAACTTACAAAAAATTAAATAAAAAGAAGCATTTCAAAGCATACTGGGTCACATTTTTTAAAATACCAGCTTTCAGCGTAGCTTTCATTAAAAAACTCATTCTCAGTTTAATAAGAGGTAAAATAAAAGTCTGTGGACCTTCCTAAGTAAGATTAAAAGCTAGTAACAAGGAGTTCATTTGTTTCGTCAGAAACAGAAATGGGGCTTAAACTGAGACATCTAATAGGAAGGCTGCTCTTTCATCCAAAAATTAATTAAGCTGTAAGAGTAGTACTGACTCCATTATCTTTTTCTAAGGTGCGTCTAGAAAAAAAAATAAATCATGAGAACACTAGGGAAAGTATCTTTGTACAGACAAATCACAACAGGAATTATATTTGTACATAATATTTAAGGTTCCTAGAATTCTGTGACAATGAGGTAATTTTTTCTGACATGATATCTAATTCATTTAGACTGAAAAAATCTTGGAGTGAAAAAACACTTGAGCCATTCGCAGAGAATCACTGGCTGTTGTGTAATGCTGATGTATAAGATGATAGTGCTTTTAAACAAAAAGTATATTGGGAAAAGTAATCCTGGAAAGGTTTATGTTTACTGACTCTATAGTGTCTAGATAAAAACTGCTACATTAACAAGTAGACAGATTTCTTTCCATCTGCAAATTCAAGCTGAGATAACAGGCATCCTGTATAGATCTGGCTTGTACATCACCTTCAATATTAAAGATTCTGTAGTAGAAACTTATTTAATAACTTCTTGGATGGCAGATGGCTACCTTTTTATTACCTGCTACTGTTCTGTACAGCTAATAAGAGTGAAAGTTAAAAAGCATTTTTCCCCTCAGAGCTAAAGATAAGACTTGAAACTTGCAAGGAGGTTTGCTGAAAGGTATCTCAAATCAACTTACTACCCTGATTTGGTGTTTGGAAAATATTGGTAGAGGTAACACTCCCTCCCCATTGGTACTGGTTCACCTCCCATAACTTATCGTCAGCAAAAATTACTCCAGGTCAAACTGAAAGGTCATTTTTTCCTATTTATTTACTGTCTCCATCTAAAAATATGTTTTGCTGGAGTTATCAGAAAATTTTACTGTCAATTAAAATATAATAAGTATTTATAAATCAAACAAATGATGATATACACATCAAGTGAAGATTTTTTTTAAAAAATCCTCAATTAAAAAAAGTTCTATTATTCACCCAAACAAGAAGAACATGGACTTATATTTAGCTTGGAGGCTATGGGCACAGACTGCAACATACGAATGACAACATCTACACTCAAAACAAATAAAGGGCAATATTTATTCACACAGCATGAAATTATGTTAAGAAAACTAATGGATATAGGATGCCATGGAAGCAAAAGATCCAAAGCAAGATTTTGAAAAAGTATTGGATATCCATATGTCATGGTTTAACCCCAGCTGGCAACTGAGCACCACACAGCCGCTTGCTCACTCCCCCCCGGTGGGATGGGGGAGAGAATTGGAAGAGTATAAGTAAAAAGAAACCTCATGGGTTGAGATAAGAACAGTTTAATAATGGAAATAAAATAAAATAAAAATAGTAGTAGTAGTAGTAGTAGTAATAACAATAATAATGATGATGATGATGATGATAAAAGAATATACAAAGCAAGTAATGCATGATGCAGTTGCTCACCACCCGCTGACCGATGCCCAGCCAGTCCCTGAGCAGCGATCGCTGCCCCCCAGCCAACTCCCCCCAGTTTCTATACTGAGCATGACGTCATATGGTATGGAATAGCCCTTTGGCCAGTTTGGGTCAGCTGTCCTGGCTGTGCCCCCTCCCAGCTTCTTGTGCACCTGGCAGAGCATGGGAAGCTGAAAAGTCCTTGACTGGTGTAAGCACTGCTTAGCAACAACTAAAACATCAGTGTGTTATCTATTCTCATCCTAAATCCAAAGTACAGCACTATACCAGCTACTAGGAGGAAAACTGACTCTATCCCAGCTGAAACCAGGATACCATATGTGTACAAAAGCATGTTAGAAGCGAAAATCTCTAAAGGTAACAAACCTTGGAACAAACATTAAAATCTATTCTTCATATTTAAATTCAGCTTTTAGACCAGGACCTCATTTAAGATGAGATGGTCTCTCACCTACGTCAAAGACTAGCTGCTAGACTAAACAGATGAAGGCCTAGTTCCATAAAGCAAACCCTATCTTATACCTTTCATGTATTTCATGGTAATTTTAATGTTGCTTCACATAACATCTGTATTCTCAGCTGAACTAAACACCCTTTTTCCCAATCTAAACAAAACTGACCTTTAGACAATTTATGGCATTATCAGTTATTCAACATGTGACTGATTATGGATAATTGTTGCGAATCAAACATGTCCAGAATTATAACTGGTATTTAAAAACATGCAATCATTACTGCAAATTCAAGAATTCAAGAGTATAATGCATATGTAGTACATTTTAAGTGTAACAGAAACTTCACATGAAAAAGTATAAAAGCAAAATGCACTTTCGTGTGCAATCTGCATGCTCCCTTCTAACTTCCACCTTTAAATATTGTTCTGCATAAGTATGGGACCAAATCCTCTGCATGTAGAAAACTGAGGCTCAGAAGCTCACCTGAAGAATATATCTTAATAATGTGTATTTAGGACATACTCAGTGTTTGCCTTCTGCAGCCACATCTACAGCTGGCAGTGAGAAGCAGTGGACTTTCACTTAGTTTGATTTCACTTCACAACACCACATCTTCCCTTGACTTTCTGGCACTGGTTCATTACATGCTGTGAGTATTCCCCACCAGAGATAGTGGGACCCCACCTGAACAACAGCCGCCAGCAGACTGGCATCAATTCAGTACTGATTTAGAGGCAAGATTGAAATGTGTTCTCCGACAAGTGCAACTTTCAACTTTTATTAATACAGTACTAATACTGCTCAACCTTCTAATCAACTCACATCTAACTAGGCACACATACCAGATAAGCTCTTATAACCTCCTTATCCCAATTCCAGATTTCCACTTCTCCCTCCTCAAACTCCCAACCCCCTGCTGTCCAACTTGTGATGTCTTCTATAAAAACCTGAGTAGCTGAGAATATTGTATACATATACATATAAACTCCCCTCACTCGCATATTCACATACACTTCTAAAATTTGAAATAATAAAAGCCAACTTAGATCCACCTAAAAATACTTCATGCAGCCTGTTCTTTCTATGAGTGGCTTTCTGCTCACCCATACGCCTGACAGCCATCCCTTCTCGTAATAGCTTCACCACATAAGTTGTGGCTCACATGAAGACTCCCGTATCTTTCTGTTCATTTAAAATAAGTCTTTATTAACATTCCTTGTAAATGTGGCACTACAGGTCTGAATTCATTTTGGCAAGGAGAATGGGGTTACTGGCTTCTGTCAAAGAGCAACCACCACCACTCAGCTAGATGCTAGCAGGAAAATACTATGGTCACCATCTAGTGTAAAGTAATATGACATGTAAGCGTGTGAGGATAAAATACATAACTTCATATACTTCTCCAAAGTTAGTTTGGAGAACACAGTGATTTATTTTTTAATGTCAACCACTTGAATAAGATACAGCAGCTAGTGGCCAACACCTTTATCGAAATGTTAATTGTTTCATTTTAAATAAATAAGCTGAGGTAGAGTAACAACCATAAGCTTTTTAAAAATCAGAATTACATTTTCTCATAAAGCAGTGTTAGAAAAATTATTTTTGACATTGCTTTTTAAATTATATTTACCACCTTCCAAAATGAGCTTCCCTGGAAATCAGAGCTGTGGTGGTTTCTATGTCGTAACTTCACTAAAAAATACCAGTAACAGAAAACAGATTTTGGATTCAAATGTATTTGGGGCAATTTTTTTTTTTTCTTTTTTCAGATCAAGGCAAATTCCAGCTTCAGTTTACTGTACTTCTCCTTTTCGATGAAGATATCCTATAACAAAAGACAAATCACATCACACTCATTGTATCTATTCCTTCTTATATACAAATTTAAGTATGCTTTTGTCATAAAATATGCTTACAGATTTCACATGCCTTACACTTCAGCCAGTATTTATTGTTGGAAAGTTTAGTTTTCTAAAAGCAGCTTATCAGACAGGACTTAGAGCATTTGCAAGACAGAGTCCTGATTTGTTTCTTCTTTTTTTTTCAGTAAAAATCCTGAATTTGGCATATTCTGTAATGTCAGTAATACAAAACCAGCCTTTGGTTATTAGTCTGCTGCCATGTGGATGCTTTTTGCTACATTTCCGTCTCCATTGTTCTCACTGTTTTGTATTGATTTCTGGAAAAGTTCTTAAGACCTTGTAAAATCACAAGTAACTAATGTAGGTATTGCTAAACCACAGGACCTTTAATGATGTTCACCTCTGTGGCAGACGTCTATGTATAATTAAACTGAAGCCTGGGAACGGTTTGATTTCTGCAGTGATGGCATGTGGTAGTGCTGCAGGGATGAACTCAACAGCATCAAAGATAAAGCCTTTTAATCCAAAGCAATGTTCAGGGCACGTCAACTTCCCACCACATCACTTGTCCTTGCTGTATCATCAACAGCAAGTGTTTTGCCCATTAGCTTTCAACAGGCTTCTTGGTTTTTTTTGTGCTATAAAAGCCTTGTTGCATATGGCTTCCTGAGCAAAGCTGTCCCAAGCACTGCACAGACCTTTCTCACATAAATGTTTGGAAGTCAATGAACAGATGGCTGGTGAGCACTCCCAGAGCATTAACTGACTCCATGGGCATCTTATCAACGTCCATGTGACAACACTTCAGCAAAAGTTTTCCTTTCTAGAAAAGTTACTGGATAAATTTACTGTAACAGTAGATTTTTTTTTCTGTGCTTTTTCTTTCTGTTACTGGGATCCCTGAGATGTCTGTTAGTTGCCTACACTGGAGCCTCAGTTCCAGAGGTGTCAAATACCCATTAACTTCAAACGGCTGTGACAGTGGACAACTTCCCTGAGAGTTCGGACTCACGGTGTACACCGTTAGCAGGATGCAGGGAGCTGTTTCTTACCATTCATGTTACATCTGGTTTCTTCTGTATGTTTACTGTTTGTTGAGCTATGCTAGGTGTGGTTGGATTAGGTGCACAGAACTCAAGCTACAACTGGGCTCACTCATTAAGATGCAAAATATCCTCCAGCTAAAATTCCAAAAATACTGGTGGGAGACATAATGATTTTTTTTTGCATACATAGAACAAATATATAACATTAATCCCATTATTCTTCAAATATTTTCCCCTTTTCAGGGAAACAAACCCAATCAATGAGAACAAGTAAATTCAATTAATTTATATACTGTAGTAGACAAAATCTAAAAGGAAAAAATGAATTAAAATAGATGGAAATAATACTTATGAAAACAAGCAGGTGACAAAAAGTTTGAATTGGTCATGTCATATTTAAAATATCAGATGATGTATAGGGAATGGCAATTAGTAGTTCCATTTCTAATAAAATCAATCATTACCACATAGTATTTTTTCAAAGGTCCATCTTTTTCAAACAACTTTAAGTATTGAGTTCTTACTCTAGCAACAACAAAAAGTTGATTTACCTTGAAATAAAGGGTAGGTGTAAGAAGACTGGGAGCTCTAGCTCTTCAAGCATAGTTAGCTAGTCCTGTTGTCAGCTGTCCTTCAGAGTGACGGTGCCATGCTGTGGAGGATCCATTTGGTCTGTGGTTGGAATGGCACCCGATGCAATGGGTCAATAATCAACACATCCCACATCAGAGTGAGATGAATGACCCATCATGTTGGATCAGGCCCACAACATTATGTATGGTTAGACCCAGTGTCTTTTCCCTTGCAGTAGGCTACACACTGGCAGCATGGCAGGTAACTGATGTAGCACTGTGCTGCACTGAGAGGAAGGCTGGTTACAGTCATCATTTATATCAAATGCAGGTTCAGTTTAATAAAACTGCAAAATAGGTCTTTTCTTGCCTGAAAGAGGCTTGCAATGGTACAAATTGATCCTCAGCAGTTGCTTGTGGTGGCATTTTGCTTTATGCTCCACTACTCCACTACTCCACTGCTCCTGATCTCAACCCAAGTGAGACTGCTACAGAAGTAGTGCTCCTGTCCAAATCAGCACTATTTTTCACTCTCTTTGGCCTACTACACCTGTGAAAAGGGACTCCAAAGAACGAATACATTCCTGCCCACAGATAATGACTCTATGAAGGTGCAAGGCAAAGAGCAGGCACAGTTCACAGGAAGGTCAGCTGGATCTTTAGACCCCATCGGGGTAGCACCTTCCGTGGATCATCTCTTCTCCAGGTGACTCGGGGGCATCATGAATCCAAGTCTATATTTCTTCCCTTCAAACTTTCAGATTTCTCGATGAGTAGCATAAAGTGCGAGACAGAGAGGTTTATCAGAAATGATGTGGAGGTAGAGGAATACCTTGGGAAATTAAAACTGATCTCATCTCACTGAAGTCTATAGAACTGCTACAAAAACTTAATTGACTGTGAGATCAGGTACTAAATCAATATTCAGCTTTTTATACATAGGAGCACTTTCTGTGCGGTTCATGAAGTTTCACTGACCTAGCCTTCTTAAGCAACAATTTTTCAATAATATTCAGATCTTCACAAATAATTAGAAAAAGGATAGCTATTTAAAGTCATGAATGATAGAAGTACTTGCTGTTCAAGCTGGGACCCTCACCGGTCACCTGCGTCTATGAGAATTTGCTCTAAAATACACCAGAGAATCTCAAGCTACCATTAAGTTTTCACTTTCATGAATAGCAAAAAGTCTTTGTTAGCAAGAATATAGCCATCAGAAAAGGTCAGAAGCTGGCAGAGTAATGAGTTAATTTACATTCTAATGGACATACAGCTATTTATTTTGCTTGGCTGCTACAGCTCTGTGAATTGCTTATCAGTCAGAGATTTAAAATAATTTATGAAACTAGAAAAAACAACAAACTAAATACTATCTCCTTCTGATTAATCTGGATGTGAAGTAGAGAATTTCTGGATCATAGCTAAAACAGCACAGAGGCAAATGCAACATTGTCAGTGACAGTTTTTGATGCTTAAACGTACTAGAGTTGGGAAAAATAATAAAAATCTCTACAACAATTTCTGGAAATGAGAAATACATTTTTGGAACAAGTAGCTTTGTATGTGGTCAAGAGCAGATTATTTTCCACAGACAAAGTTTGATACTAAACACCTATAGAATGTCTCACT
>VYZW01044703.1:0-16851 GCA_013401315.1 Balaeniceps rex | reverse complement strand
GTAATAGTTGTGTTAAATGTTTTTCTGTTATACGATAGCGAGCAGCGCGCAGTACTTGTTGCAGTACATTTAAATGTATCTTATGTTCTCACGAAGCTGTCTGTCCCATTATCACAATCCCGTACCGTTCCCGTTCAACGGGCACTACTGTTCCTATGTAAGGAATGTGGCCACAAAATTTTCTCTGAATAAAAATAAGCAAACTCACCCGTCAGATCGCATATTTGCCCAGAAGTTTCTGGCCTCACACGCGGGCACCAATCTGCGGCAATGAAGCAGACAGAAGCTTTGCTGCTTTTCTCTCAGTAAAATATTTAATCAGCACCAGCCATTCCAAATCATCAGGGAAACATTCAACACCTCTTTCTGAAGCAATTTCTTTCTCCTTTCTTCCTTACAGCTCTCTATTAATTGAATTAATCCATCACAGCTCTCTGGTTCCCGAACTATAAAGCCACACAAGATGTTTTCTTTCCACACCCACACTCATGACTGTTTTCAGTCACATCCTCACTCACACTCTCAGGCGGTTTTCCAGCCTGACTTTCCCATGCAATCAAGATATTATCCTGTGTGGCTTGTTCGGAACACCTGGTGTTTTTGATCATGTTTAGTCTTATATATTTGGTATCAGCTTCATGCTTTTATTTCAGTCCTGATTAATCTTCCATATGTTTGGCACTGCTCCCACAGACATGCTCCTCAAAGTCGTCATCTGCCCACACCGAGTGCAAAATGGAGGTCACCCTGCTCTTGCAGAGGGGGCACTTGGGTTTGCCCTCAGCCCACCACAGGATGCATGGGTAGCAGAACTGTTGGAGGCATGGCAGTATGTAGCTGGCCTCCTCCCAGCTGTCCAGGCATATTGGACGGCAGCCCTCCAGCTCCATGGCCATGCTCTCCACATCCTGTGGTGGGCTGGGGGGAGCACTGGTGCTGCAGCAGTGGGTGTCGCGCTAGAAAATGAAGAGAGGCCATGGTCACTCACTGGTTCAGGCAGGGACAGGAGAAAGGCCCCTCAAGTCCAGGCCCCTCAAGAAGGAAACCCTCGCAGCTCCCCAGCGTGAGGTTTCCCTGCATAGCTCACCTCTGCTGCTGTGAGCACGCCTCCTGGATGCCCCAGCTGCCTGAACCAGGCAGGGCTGGGGAAAATACTTCACTGGCTCTGCGGTCGGGCACTGAGAGTTGCAGTGAAGAACTCCCCAAGCACGACCTCAGCACCAGCAACAGCCTCACTCAACACTCCAACCTCACATACTCGCTCAGTTGGAGTGCCGGCACAAGCCAGCTGGGTGAGACTCAGTGCCCGGATATAAGCAGCAAGGGACGTGTGGTCACAATCCATTGCTTGCGGACATGATAGTCCATCACTTGGAGACATCGTAGTCCATCCTTGGTGACATTAGAACCCATCGCTTGGTGACGTCACCATCCATCGCTCGGGGATGTCACGACAGGCCATCCTCACCCACTGTGCTCACACATGTGTCTTGTGTTACTGCAACGCCACTGTCCGCTTCATCCCCCCATCGCTTGTCTTGTGCTTGGCATCGGTGTTTCATGCCAGTCACCAAGGCCTCGGCCATGTCTTCCCAGGGCCCCATCAGGGCACTCTGGCCATGGCTGATGTCTCGAGGCACATGCAGCAGGAAGGTCCATTTGTTAACACCTGGTGCCTCCCCTGGAGGCTGCAGAACAAAGTCCCACAGGCTCTCCCCACACCCCAGCACTGCTGGCCAGCCCTCTGGGCTCCCCTGCTTCCTCCCATGGGTGGTCACAGGCAGCACTTGACTCGCTCTCAGGGACCTTGTCCTACCCAGAGGGGAACAAAATCATATGGCTGCCTGCAGCCCCAAGCCCTGGGTGTCTATTTGCTGAAGGTGGCTGCACCACACACACTCTGCGGAGACACCACAGGGCATGGTCACTTTTCCAGAAGGGTTTTTGTGTTCAGCTCCTGATGCCCCTTGGGCTGGGCTGGGGCCAGATGGGGCCCAGCCTCCCCCAGTCGGAGTCTACAGGGCAATGGGGGGACACAGAGCCAAACAACCCCAATGTCTCTGCCTGCCGTGAGCCATCAGAGCAGGCTTTGGCAAGAAGGTGGAGCCTTTTCCCTGTCAAACCTCAGCTTGGTCTGGGGGCTCATGGGTGGGAACCGCTGGCAGTGCCATTTTGGGACAGGAAAGAAGATGGCCGCCTTGCCCAGTTCCTCAGGCGGGGCTCACCAGCCCACAGGTGTGCAGTCCCCAGGCTGGCCGGCAGGTGCAGCAGTGCCAGCACTGCCCCTCCTCCCCACCTGTGGCCACTGCACCTGGGGCCTGGCCAGGCCTTTCCCTGGGGGCTCTCGGGGCCGGCACAAGTCCCACCACAGCTGCCGCCATTCGGCATAGCTCCAAGGTGGTCTCCCCATCCAGGACCATCAGTGGCACTTAGAAATTTAATGTGTATTGAGTCCCTGCCATGCCTGGTCAGGACCCAGCCGGGGCAGTGCCCTGAGAGGGCCTCACCTGTTCCCCACCGAGGCTGTCTCCTGCTCTCTCTGGAGCAGTGTGGCCCCAGTGGGACACGGTGGGGGATGTGGCTGTGCCATCCTCCTGAACACTTCTTCGGTGCACTTTGGGAGAGCACTTGATCAAAGGCAGGGGCTTGGTGTCCCCACGGCCTGTGCCAGGTGCCACTCAAGCCTCAGGAGGCCATGGGCCTCCAGCGACAGATGGCACTGGCAGGCCCTTGGCTCTCGTCTCTTTTTTAATGCTAGCCCTCCTCGCTGCTCTCCGCTGCTCTGCCCACAGCCAGTCTGTGATGGAGGTCTCTTCCTGGGAGAGCGGGTGAAAGCGGGCAGCCACGGATGGCCTGGCTCCATTGTCTCTGTCCACTCCCGTGCAGCAGCAACCAAGAGCCACGAGCTCCTGCTGCCCCAGAGAGAAAGCCAGGTCCTTCTGACTCTCATTGGGTGCTCCGTGCCCCAGGTGCCTCCAGGTCTTGAGGTTACCCATGGGAAAGAGCATCAAAAGACACAGGCAGGACCTGACCTGCCTATGGCACCAGTGAATGCAGCTGGAGAGGCATTTACATGGTGAAGACTGAGCTCTGGAGACTCTTGGAGGCTGGCAACTGACCTGGCAGTGCTCTTTTTGGTGTCCGCCTCCCTGCTCCGCTCTCCAGTCCTCTGCGCATGGACGGAGATCTGTTCTTTCGGGGAGGGTGGGGAAAGGCAAACAGCCTTGAAGGACTGTGCCTATAGCTCTGGGAGAAACCAAACCAAGGCCAAAGCCCTGAGAAGGGAGAAAGTCAAATCACTGCAGGAGCTTCTGGGCCTGTGCAGCCTCCCTGCAGCCTGCTTTCATCTCCCCAAATGTGCAATTGGTGATTTGTAGGCAAAGGAGGGGTTGATAGTCACCAGCCAGCACTGGGGCTCTTCTCTCCTGGAGCTGTGTGCGAGGCGGGCTGGAGAAGAGGATGCCATGATGCTTGGAGACAGTGCACTACAAGCCCTGAGGAGCATCCGCCAAGGTGATCTGCAAGGAGATGAGAACAGAAGGCACCCTGTTAGCATCCCTGTTTAAGCAGTGCCCATGCAGTCAGCCATACAGCTGATATATAGCTTAAGTCACTAATTCAAATACGACGCAGAAGTTGGGGAAATCTCTGGACTAATGTGGTGCTCTGAAGAGTATCTAGTGGGTAATACGGGCATGTGCAAATGAGAAGCTTTAAAATTCAAAAGGGATTTTGCACTTCTGCACATTTCTGTGTAAAAAAGAAAATAGGCTTCTAATGTTTAAAATGAAGTTTCTTACATAGTAACTCCAGTAAAAGATGGCAATGAGCTTCTGGGATTAATGGCCCCAGGTAAAAAGGTTATCAGCCTTCACATCTTGCTGTTAATCTGCCAGAGCTACACTGTGCTCTAACTGCCTAATTAACAAAAGAAACCCCGCACTTCAATATCACTGAAGAGATATTGCCAGGCTCCATTTCAGATGGCTAATAGCAGTAGGCATTTTAGCAAAGTCTGTTAACAATTACTTTGGGCTCGCTAATTAATGCATAACTTTAATTTGAACCTGGTCAAGAGATAATTTTTACTTTTAGTACTTCCAATAACATGATGGTAGGCCTGAATGTCCACCAAGTTTCTTGTGGTTCTCAGTCATGCTAGTCCAAGAAAAAGGATATCGGTTGCAGGAACTGATCTGCATTAAGCTAACTGAAGAACAGACAAATGAGCAACAACATGTCACTCAGACATGTACACCATCTTATTACAGAAGAGCTGGGCGACTAGCATTAATGGAGCTGGAGTTGGACAGTGTTTTAGTAGCGTCTCTATCTTGGTCTCTTCTGCGGGGCTGTCTTGCTCCCGCTCCTCAGGAAAAGAAGGCTGTAAATGACTCTTTGGCAGTCATGAGAAGCTGTGTAGAACATGGGACCCTTGCTTTCATGACAAGGCAGCACTGAATGCACTGTGAGTTCTCATTTACTGTTTTACTTTAAAGGCAATCTTCCTGAGCTGTTCTGTTACGTATTTTTAAGTCCCCGCATTGCTATTTGTGTAATGAGTTGTGTGGCACTGCTATTAAATATCTGGCAGAGATGATCAGTCATTAACTCAATGAATGAATGAATGAATGAACGAACTAAATGGTCACTGTAGCTGACAGAGTGAGTATTAAGTCTTTTGTATGGAAGTCTTTGTGTTTTCCACAGAAAACTTGAGCAGCAAAGTCAGGTATAAAACTGTACATGTCAAAACAATTCTACAATATCTCAGTGGGACAAAATGGTATGTTGGTCTAGTTACATTGCTCAATAGAATCAGTAAACTCTGGGGTAGAGAGCTCTTGATATGTAACCCTGCGTGGACATCTGCATCACTTCTGCATCACAACTACAGCATGTCCACATAACAGCTGCATCATAGATGCATCACCTGGCAGTGCGTATCATGAAGTATGAGGACTCCTACTACCCTGTAAAAGATGGGAAGATTGCAGAAAAAGGCAGCTGTGGGCTAAGCACGGCAAATAGAAGCTGCTGGGGGACCCATGGCATCAACTAATGCAAAGCACACGCAGAAAGTAATCTATTAAAATAAACAAAACACTGAGTAATTTTGTTCCCTTGGGCTGAAAATGATGTTCTCTGCTTCAGAGGACAATATATCACCTTTTACAAGGAAGCCTTTGCTTCATGATTAGCATTCACACATACGCACCTAAAATAAGAAATCTGTCTTTCTGAAGGGTTCATCTAGACCAACGTGCAAACTGCTAGTAGTTCAACAGCCTAAAAGGTCTAGAGATCTTAGTCTAGTGAGAGAAAACGTATCGCAGTTTTACCATCAGCTTTGTTTAAAAAGAGATTTGTTTGCAATATCTGCCTGGAGCCCAACAATGCTTCCCCAAGGAAGCAGTAAGTGAGGGAAAATGTACTTCCACATGCATTGCCAGCAGGCTGCGCTTCAGCTACGCTGACATGTCAGACCTTCCTGAGGGACCAGACGTTAGCTGAGCATTAGGAAAGCAGACTTCTAGTCCTGCTAGACCATGTTTCTTTGCCCCTCTCTAGGGCCTCTCTGGTCTTTTATCAGTGACCAAGGTGTGACACCTTGGCAGAACTGACTTCTAGCACCTATGGACTTGAATATTTTCAAAGCTATGAAAGAAGCTCGCATAACCTTAAATGCCAGCAGGATTAAGACTTACCTCCACCAGTAGACTGAACGGCAGGTTCTTGTACACATTTTCTTTTAAATATTTATTCCTTCTCCTTCCACCATTGCTTTTTTTCAGTTTTAAATCCTAAACTCTGGATATGGACTCCCTGTGCTGCTTCGGGCTGAAGACAGCTTTCCCAGGGATCTGTCCTCACTGGAGCATCCAGGGACCTATTTCTATTTCCTCAGGCTCATGGGTGGAGACTGCAGCGGAGATGTCTCAGTGGGGATCCACTACTGCCACACCGTTAGTTCTGCTCATAAATTCAAAGCTTCTCCTGAGAGTGATAGGCACGCTCCGCCCCGCCCCGCCCCGCCCCGCCCCGGGGTGACACGGCGATCACCGGCTTTTCGCGCCTCATTTTCGCGCCTTTTGTGCTCCACCGTGCCCTCAGGCACGTACGGCCCTCGGCAGGGGGAGCGGGGAGGCAGGGCCTCTCGGTCAACAGACAGGGCCCGCAGCCAATGAGGCGCCTTGGCTCAGAGAAGCTTCTAGATCATGACCAATGATGACCACAGCTCGGCTCGGACCCAGGGTATAAATGGGGCGCCGCCGGAGGTCCCCTTGGGGTGGTCTTCTCAGCGGGTGTGTGTTTGAAGTCTCTCCCCTTGGGTTGGGATGCTGCCTGAGGAAACTTCCCGGGACTGAGTGCCCTCCCCTCCTTTTGGTGAGTGATTTCTTGTGGATAGATCCTTGAGTGAGCGCTCGCCCCTCCACCCCGGGTGAGCGGTACCCACGAGAGAGAACGTTTCCCCTTGTGAGTGAGCGTGTGCACACACTTTGGATCATCATTCCTCTGTGTGTGGATGTGTAGTAACAATATCCCGACTGACACCTTGAACCTGTTATGTGTTAAATATTAGCAGAGTGTTGATTGATTCTTGGTTTACCCGTTTCTCATTGGTTTCCGTTGTGTGGTTTTGGCTATTAAGTGAAATAAAGTTGTTTAAGTTCGTCCTTTGTGAGTTAGTGTATCTCCGTGACGCTGAGCCAGGGCAGATTCCTCTAACCTGGGCAGGGACAGGGAGGAGGTGACTGCTGATGGCAATAATCAGATTCTAACACTGCAGAGAGGGAAGAATTAGAGAGGAGGTCTTGTTGTAAAATAGCTCTTGCAACTTAATGAACAAGCGCTGGTCATAAGCAACATGGTTAGCTCAAGGTTGTTTTATGACCTTATTTGTGAATAAGCCAAATTTGCAAGCATGAGCTATTGTTGTGTAGTGGAACAAAGTGTATATTTACCAGGGACAGAAGGGGAACATCAAACTATAAAGCAGGAACTAAAATAACTAAAGTGTTAAATGGGCAGATTGTGCTGCTATTAACCCACACTTAAATCCTGGGCTAGCAATTGTTGTCTCAGAGACTCTCAAGGACAGTGGGATGATTTAACAGTTGTTTGAACCGTTTGAAGAACATCCTTATCTATAGAAGAACACTTAAAGCATGAAGTCAGTAGAAGACACAGTAACTAGGGGAAAGACAATTCCAGCAGGGGGAGATTGCGACCACTGACTCCATTCAAGACCAAAAGGACTACCCCCCCACTCTCCTTGAGCATGTGCAGTAAATTAAAATCACACTGTGGCTTTAAATCGAAGCGAGGGGAATATACACACACCTATGAGGGACTACTTACTAATGAGAAAAATTTAGAAAATTAGTATGTATAATGAAATAGTATAAATACTATACTCGCTAAACTGAACAATATGCACAATAGGTGGAGTGATCCCCTGTGCATCCAGCGCTGCAATAAAGAATGCCTACTTCTTAATACTACATTGGCATTAAGAAGTTTATTCCCGATTTCGGTGACAGTCTGATTTAAGTAACAAAACTTCTTGCTTTTTTCCTCTCCTATTGGCACGTGGTGACAGACGTGACTGTCACTGTCTTCTAGGGGCCATACAACAGTCAGAAACTGTAGCTTGAAAACAGCTCTTCTAACGGGTGCTTATCTACGGCAGTGACTCAGGAAAAAGAAGAGAAAATTGAGCAGACTAACGTGAGGAGACTCTTGAAGTCTTAATTTTGCTCCTTATCACAGATTGTGTGTTGATTTCCCAGAAGAAAGCAGCAATTAATGGTGTAGAAAATCCTTCCCTTCCACTTGGTTCCTCAAGACCTGCAAGGCATTCAGACTCAAATCTCCCATTGCCCTTTTTCTGGGACACGGCCCACTGCAAGATCTAGCAAGGTTCAAAAAACAAAGAGTGATTCCTTATTTTATTATTTATTAATCAGAGCTGTTTGAAGAAAACAAAAACCAAAATTTAAAAGGAAATTCAACACCCCAGTGCTCCTACCACTTGCTTATATTGTCAAACCCAGAAAAAAACGTGACTTGGCTGCAATAGGTAAATTATCTGTTCAAACTTCACTTAGAAGGAGAGGTTCTAAGTCACTGAAGCTCTACCTGTTATTTGCTCATCACGATTCTGGTACAAGCAAACAAAAAATAAAGAGAAGTCTCCAGAGGAAAACTGCAGCAAACAAACTTGGAAGACAGATTTTGACTCCTTTCAGGAGTATACTTTCAAGTTTTACTGCTGATTTCTTCCCATCTGAAATGTTGCAGCAGGAATGGTGATACCACCAATACCCAGAGCAGCCTTTCTAGTTGCTGTATATAAAATGGCATGAAACCATGGGAAGCAGGGAACAGCTGCTGCAATCAGATGATGGACAGCTGCATTTTAAACTAGTTTTGCACTTCAGACTGAAGAAGGTAGAGACAAATCTGTTATGGCACTCTCTGTGACTCTAAATTTACACTGGTCATTAGGATATTTCAGATGGAGATGTTCATGAATGTGTTCATCAGACAATTACAGTCCTGCAGGCTCCTGAGGAATTGCCAGCTTGGCATCAGTGCACATGCACCCTGATTCCTAACTACCTGAAAGGAGGTTGTCGCGAGGTGGGTGTCGGTCTCTTCTCCCAAGCAACAAGCAATAGGACAAGAGAAAAGGCCTCAGGTTGTGCCAGGGGAGGTTTAGGTTGGATATTAGGAAAAATCTCTTTATGGAAAGGGTTGTCAAGCATTGGAACAGGCTACCCAGGGAAGCGGTAGAGTCACCATTCCTGGAGGTATTTAAAAGACGTGCAGATGTGGTGCTTAGGGACATGGTTTAGTGGTGGACTTGGCAGTGCTAGGTTAATGGTTGGACTTGATGATCTTAATGGTCTTTTCCAACCTAAATGATTCTGTGATTCTATGATTCTACCTGGATAGAGTAGAGAGCTGGGCAATCGCCAACTGTATGAAATTTAACAAGAGCAAGTGCCAGATTTTCCACCTGGGACAGGGTAATCCTGGTTATATGTACAAATAGGGGGACGAGAGGCTGGAGAGCAGCCCTGCAGAAAGAGATCCGGGGGTTTGGGTTGATGGCAAGTTGAATATGAGTCAGCAGTGTGCCCTGGCAGCCAAAAGGGCCAACCGTGTCCTGGGGTGCATCGAGCACAGCATAGCTTGCCGGACGAGGGAGGTGATTGTCGCACTCTGCACTGCACTGGTGCAGCCCCACCTTAGTACTGTGCACGGTTTTGGGCGCCTCAGTGTAAGAAGGACATCAAACTATTGGAGTGTGTCCAGAGGAGGGCAGCCAAGATGGTGAAAGGCCTTGAGGGCAAGACTTAGGAGGAGTGGCTGCCGTCACTTGGCTTGTTCAGCTTGGAGAAAAGGCTGAGGGGTGACCTCATCGCAGCCTACACCTTCCTCATGGGGGGCAGCGGAGGGAGAGGTGCTGGTCTCCCCTCTCTGGTGACCAGCAGCGGGACACGAGGGGATGGAATGAAGCTGTATCAGGGGAAGTTCAAGTTGGACATTAGGAGAAGGTTCTTCACTGAGTGACAGTCAGTCCCTGGCACAGGCTCCCCAGGGAAGTGGTCACGGCACCAAGCCTGTCAGAGTTCAAGGAGCTTCTGCACGACGCTCTTAGTCATGTGGTTTAGTTTTAGGTGGTCCTGCGAGGAGCAGGGAGTTGGACTCAATGACCCTGATGGGTCCTTTCCAACTTAAGATATTCTGTGATTCTATGACCTGTTTTGTGCAAATCTGTACCACAAACCGATTTTGAGTGAAAGTCAGTGCTTCAGGCCACATTCAGTTTTTCTTTACACAAACAAACAGTTATTATTTATCAATTACACTGATTTTAAGTTGGCTTATGATAGGTGTAGGTCCTGAAACTCTGAAACTGTCCCATTAGTTTTGGTGCTGCTATTTGTGGACTGTACTTCAAGACAAGCAATGGCTGCCAGAATCTGAGCATCCAACCTTAAACTTTGCAGCATAGGAAGTGGGAGAACACCTCAGGAGAAGCACTTCTAAGCCTCTATTGTAAAAGCCTATGTTCATTGAAATTAGAAGGTAATTTTGCCGTTGATTGCAGAGTGGTCATATTTTGTGCCAACAGTTAGGGAAATTCTAAAACACATGACGTAAAATGAAGATTTTTCCCTTGATGCCAGAAAATGGTATGACAGATTGAAAAAGGATACTTGAACCAACAGCTTTCCAGTGATTTTTGGTCAGAAGCTCAGGAATTTGCATGTATTTACACATGTAATGAGTGCATGTGTAAACAAATGTCGTGGTTTAGCTCCAGTTGGCAACTGAGCACCACACAGCCGCTCGCTCACCCTCCCCCTCCCCGGTAGGATGGGGGAGAGAATCGGAAGGGCAAAAGAAAACTCGCAGGTTGAGATAAAAACTGTTTAATACTTGAAATAAAATAACAATAATAATGATAGTAATAAAATTGCAATGAAAAGGAGAACGAGAGAGAGAGAAACAAAACGCAGGGAAAAAAAAACAAGTGATGGAACCGCTCACCACCTGCCAACCGACGCCCAGCCAGTCCCCAAGCAGCGATCGCTGCCCCCCGGCCAACTCCCCCCAGTTTATATACTGAGCATGACGTCATATGGTATGGAATAGCCCTTTGGTCAGTTTGGATCAACTATCTTGGCTGTGCCCCCTCCCAGTTTCTCGTGCACCTGGCAGAGCATGGGAAGCTGAAAAAGAAAGTCCTTGACTGGTGTAAGCACTACTTGGCAACAACTAAAACATCAGTGTGTTACCAGCATTATTCTCATAGTAAATCCAAAACACAGCACTATGCCAGCTACTAGGAAGAAAATTAACTCTCTCCCAGCTGAAACCAGGACAACAAAACAAAGGGGTTTTTGTTTTCCCACTAGAAGCCTGGAGCACCTGGACTGGAAAATACAAACCTGAGATTTGGCTGGGGAAGGGCCAGGAGAGGAGGGAGAGTAAGAGAGTGAGAAGAGCAAAGCAATATGGTTCTGCCTTTCAAACAGGCATGCACCCAGGTCAGCGTACTGTAGAAATCCTTTAGACCTTTGGCTTCCAGGCTAAACGAATTCAGTTTTCACTGGATTCTCTTGTCTCTCACAGTATCTCTTTCCTTTTTGCATTGGTGAGTTGAAGCATTATGTTATTAGGGGAAAAAGTAGCAATAATAAATCATTCACAATTTGCAGTCTGCAGCATTGCTAAGTTGCAGAGTTGTGTAGATACTGCAAGAATATCTGTTTCTCAGTGGCTTCAGTTCACTCTAAGATACTCTTATTTCTTGGAGTTTGCAATGCAGAAACGTGAACACTTTTTCAGATGAGTCTTGTGTAGAATGTACTATAAGAAAAAAATAATGGTTTGCCACTTCTTGTTTTCTTTTTTTGTTTGTTTGGTTGGTTTGGTTTTGGGTGATGTTTTTTTTTCAGGATGGTGAGCCAGTTAAACCAGGAGTAGCCGTGACAGATCTTGCCACTGGGTTGTATACATATGGAGCAATTACAGCTGGTTTACTTCAGAGGTATAAGACGGGGACAGGACTACACATTGATGGTAATCTCTTGTCATCTCAGGTAGGAGTTTTGAAAAATTGCTTTTAGTTATGTAGATGTTTGAACCTAAGGAATATCATTTTGACATAAATTAATGCAAATTAGTTAGTACAACTAATGACAACAATAATAATGACAATAATGGCATTACTGACAGTTTTTCTATTCTGACACTCTGGCAGTGTCCACTCTGTATGACATGGTTATACTTACTACTGCATTACATTTGGTTTTATTTACAGAGGACATCCATGTTCTTTGAAAACATGGGTTAATCAAGGTTTATATCCCTGAGATTGTAAGTAACAGTTGTAGATAATTTGAGATAGACAAGCATAAAGGTTAAACCACTGTTAGAAGAGAGGCCTTGGCACTGGTTATAATACTAGCAGGGTGATTGAATGACTTGTGCAAAATCACCCAGAATAATCAAATATCACCCAAGTATCAAAGTAATCTAATCCAGGAGGTCTGCCTTTTGGCTCTGGGAATTAAAGAATAAAGTAAGCCTGAAAATGTAGCATTTTCTCTAGGCGCATTCACGAGAAATCTCATCAAAATTGTAAAGACAAAGATGTTTTGATCATGAAACGTGTACCATATGCCACGAATAATGGGAACTTTAAATTGCCTTTGAACATTTAAGCACCACTGGTGCAATGATTTGTACTTCACAAAAAGAAAGTGATGTTGGTATGAGTTGCAGAAGATCGGATGATATATTGTCTTGCTGATGTAGGTACCTGCTGGTAGCAACAGGGGTGCAGGAATTTTTGTGTATGTTTTAAAATGTACATCAAAACTGTATGCAGTACTAATCAAAGCTGCTACAGTGCTCTGTTCTTTTCATCTTTATTCAGTGGTATGTTTGTTCACATTATACCTGTAAGTACAGCTGAGAGATGATACAGTGCTTGTTGTGCAACAAGTTGGCCCTGGTGTGAGCACGATGTTGGACCAGGTGACCTCCGAAGGTTCCTTCCCACCTATATCATTTTATGATTACAATGATTGAGACTAATGATTGAGGTTGCTCTTGTTTTAATATCTACTGAAATCAGACCTGGAAAGGAGGGGAAGCCCTTGCTTAAATCAACAAAGAATTTTTCATTTGTTTCAGAAACGTTTGTAAGGACTGAACTCGTCATCATACTTATGTATATTTGTAAATGTTTTGTCTGTATTTGAAAAATGTAATAAGTGGTTCAGAAAAATATTTTAAATGCATGTTAAACTCTTATTAAATATTTCATATGTATATATGAAGTATTTTTGTTTACGGTATCTTACAGTGTTTTACAGTATGCCAGCTTCTGCTCGATCTTTTTAATTTCTAACTTTATTAAAAGGACTTTCAGTCATTTCTAGTAATTTCCAGAGTCGTACTGTTATTTTTTGATTCCTTGTTCCACTGTTTTTTGGCTGGTTTTAGTGGAGCCTTCTTGATTATTATTTAATATTTTATCAGAAGCTGAAAGTAAGAAGAGTTAAAGTTACAGGCTGACCATGAGTAGGGAGGGCTTTGGAGGCTGTGGCTGGAGGAGATGGTCCGAGGAGTGCCAGGGGGGATTTTTTTTTTTTAATAGATTTTGCTGATTTTTCTATGTATCCTTTGAAAAATGAGGGTGGCCTTACATTCAAAGTCACCTTATATTTGGGGCAGTACGGTAGTTCTGGCTAAATCCATGAGAACGGCCAGAGCCTGTGAGGATAAACCACAATGAGGTGGAGAAGAAAACATTCAAAATTTGTTTTGGCAGAAATTGGTTAATTCAGTCTGTTTCGCATTACACAAGACCTTAGTTTGGCCAACTTACTATCTTAAATATGTGGCTTCCCAGGAGTACGTCTGGATGAAATGTCTTAGTATTGTTTAACTCATTTTTTTCATAGGGAAAACACAAAAATTGTGTAATTGCATGTATTGGACCAAAGAAATATATATGTTTGCATTTTCCCATGAAACTCTCTTTTCCAGAAAGAAGAAAACCTACGGATAGAGTTGTTGGGTTTAGGTCCCATATTGAGGGAAATGGCAGTATTTTCTTTATGTTATGCCCCATCACTCCCAAGACTGGAACACAGATTCAAACAACAAAAGTTAATATGATATATTAATGACAGTGTTTTAAGAATATTGATATATCAAGGACAACAGCTTAAAAGACTCGGGGAGTAATTCCTCTGGTCTGTCTTGTTCCTGTAGCTATGCCAAGAGGCCAAAGAGCTGTCCTTTATGTCAGCCATGGATTTTTGTGGTATAAAGGAAAGTCTTGGGTTGTAAAATTTTCAATTTCCAGGTCTGTGGCAATCACATGTTTTCTTCCTCTGCACTCTTCATCTAATGGACAACTTTGGGCTGAGCACAGCATGTGAACACACACATTCTATTACTCTGAATTGCACTATGAGCCAAAAAAGCTCAGTCTTTGAATATGATTCATACAAGCAAAAGATGAGGAAGGAAGCAGTGCTACTGATTAGTATTGTAAAGCTTTTATCATTACCTTTTACAGTCAGCAGAAGTTCAAATAGCTGTGTAGATTCATATGCATTGCACACAGGCAGCAAGTATCAATCCATTGTTATCTTACTGTAAGGCTGACCAAAGTCACGGCCTAGGTTATGCTTGATTTCACTCAGCTTGGGAGACTTCACTTATTGTAAGTTTTATGCCTTTTTTTTTTTTTTTTTAAATCAACTTAATGCTCAAGGGTTACAAAGAACTTTGAGTAAAACTGAATGCAATGATATAAGCATAGAAGTCCATATACAAATGAACAAACTATTCTGGTAATACTCGCTCTTGGCTGCAAATGTGAAGGTAATGAATGGCTGCTATAGTCTGTTTCCCATCTGGTTTTAACAGGCTGTTCCTTTTTCATTTTCCAAAATGCTCTGGTATCTAAGAGCTGATTCAGCAAGTTTTTGCTTTGGTAATTAATGAAACACTATCATTTTCTAGTACACATCTGTGGAGCTTTTTGAATTGTCATTGTGCTGCCATGCTCAGGACAACAGCTTGAGTTAAAGCTAAAGAAAGCTTTGCATCATTTGGTATCAGGGTACTACTGAGCTCTGCAGACATTTCAAATACAATTTTTCCCTCTTCAGCCATTTGTGGCTTAATCCACTCTACTTTTCCCATAAGCAGTATGATGTCCAATATATAGCTTTCTCCTCATACTGCAAAGGTGGTTTTCAAAAGGTTAAAGCCATGCTTTTTGCAACATGGAAGAGACTTTGCTGATTTCTCTTTTCCTGATGTTAGATTACTGTCCATTTCCTCCCTGAAATTTGATGGCCTGACAATAAATATTTTTTCCTCAAAATCTCAGATCATGAACTACACTAGTTTGTATATTCTGATTTGTGTGTGTGTTTCCTACCCTTAAAAACTGTTTATGAATGAAAGTAAAAAAGCTATTTCTACAGCGTTTATACTTAAGGATCATTTTTCTAAATCCTAGCTGCAACAATGCAAACAAATTACATCAGATTCAAAGGAAAGAAATTAAGNTGCCTTTTTTTTTTTTTTTTTAAATCAACTTAATGCTCAAGGGTTACAAAGAACTTTGAGTAAAACTGAATGCAATGATATAAGCATAGAAGTCCATATACAAATGAACAAACTATTCTGGTAATACTCGCTCTTGGCTGCAAATGTGAAGGTAATGAATGGCTGCTATAGTCTGTTTCCCATCTGGTTTTAACAGGCTGTTCCTTTTTCATTTTCCAAAATGCTCTGGTATCTAAGAGCTGATTCAGCAAGTTTTTGCTTTGGTAATTAATGAAACACTATCATTTTCTAGTACACATCTGTGGAGCTTTTTGAATTGTCATTGTGCTGCCATGCTCAGGACAACAGCTTGAGTTAAAGCTAAAGAAAGCTTTGCATCATTTGGTATCAGGGTACTACTGAGCTCTGCAGACATTTCAAATACAATTTTTCCCTCTTCAGCCATTTGTGGCTTAATCCACTCTACTTTTCCCATAAGCAGTATGATGTCCAATATATAGCTTTCTCCTCATACTGCAAAGGTGGTTTTCAAAAGGTTAAAGCCATGCTTTTTGCAACATGGAAGAGACTTTGCTGATTTCTCTTTTCCTGATGTTAGATTACTGTCCATTTCCTCCCTGAAATTTGATGGCCTGACAATAAATATTTTTTCCTCAAAATCTCAGATCATGAACTACACTAGTTTGTATATTCTGATTTGTGTGTGTGTTTCCTACCCTTAAAAACTGTTTATGAATGAAAGTAAAAAAGCTATTTCTACAGCGTTTATACTTAAGGATCATTTTTCTAAATCCTAGCTGCAACAATGCAAACAAATTACATCAGATTCAAAGGAAAGAAATTAAGAATTTAATATTGTAGTAAAAGCATTGAAGAAATTACAAATTAATTTATCAGGAATTCATTCCTCTTGACTGATGTGCTAAGTGGAAGCATGTAGGACATTAAAAGGATCTTGTATAAATCTTGAGAGTATTTGCTGCTGCTTCTTAGAGAATGTGTACATGTTCTGCTATTGATTTGTTTGCAACCACATGTAAGTTTTCTGGATAGTAAAATCCTTGTGCACATATAATGGGAGTTCTGTGCTTCGCTCCAGCTCCAGGAGAAGGGTGCCAGCTTTTGCCTCAGTATTTCTACAAAACATAATTTTGTCAGCGCCCAGTTGCCAGAAAGCGTCAGCTCTGCTGTTTAAAGCAGTAAGGTTTTTTTGTATACATTCAGTATTTTTTTAAATATTAGTTCTGTGTGCCCTGTGTAGCCCATTCATTTTCTTTAGAAAACATTCTGGTTGCAGGTTGGCTTCTCTAAGATGTCACTCAAACCCATGCTATGGCTTTATTTGCCACAGTGTGGCAATGCTATGGCATTCATCATGGCAGTCACCCCAAGGGTGATGAAATTCGGGATTCAAATTTTCTCTCGGGGAACTCTCTAGGTTTTGCTTCAGACCAAAGACATGAACCTCCACCTGTTGTCTTAGTATAAACACACAATTCCACAAAGCATCTGCATCTGCTAAAAATACCACGCTGAAGCAAACAAGACAACAAATCCGTTGATATACAGTAAAGAGGATGGGTGTCCCTTGGATATTTCCCCAACCATGTTTCCTTTGGTATTGTCATTTGAAGGGTTAAATGTACCAGAGAAGTTTCTTTCATTTCTTCCCTACCAGCTAAGATGTCCATTCAAAATGACAAATGCTTTGTTAAAAGGATTGCATGTACA